>BPLR01007454.1:0-52141 GCA_021605095.1 Caerostris extrusa
ATCTTCATATTTCTCGTTTCAATTTCAGAAAATTCCCATTGTGTTTATACAAAACGTTTGTATACATTTCAAATATTTTTGGCTGTATAGGCCGCTTCTAATAGTAAAATGCTGTGCCGTTAGAAAAATAATTATCAAAGAAATAGAGATATAAAGTAAACTACATTAATGAGATATAAAGTAAACTACATTAATGAGATATAAAAGTAAACTACATTAAAGATATATAAAGTAAACTACATAAATGAGATAAAGAAAGTAAACTGTATTGAAAAATATAGTATTGAAAATTTAAAAATTCTTTTCCTCTCTATTGCACAGAAATCATTGGCAGTCCGCATTGGCAAAAGACCCTGCAAGTCTCCACTTTTATTAAGATGTCGCAAAATCTTTTACCTTGAGTGTCTGCGATAATTAATACGGTTATTTTTGCGCGAGCAGACCCATTTTTCAATGTGCTACAATACCTGCTTTTTGTTGCTTGAGCAGAGCTGGTTCATTTTAGCAAACGCACTCTGAAGGAAATCTTTTTTGCCAAACGCGCATCTGATTTATCGCTTATTCTTTTACTAGTAGCTGTAAGCAAAAAAGTAACTGTTGTTTAAATATATCACCTTTTTTAAACTGCAAAAATTAAAATATCTTTATATGCGGAACAATGAACGAGTCTAAAATGTTTGGAGCGTCTGTTAAAATGCTGGAACTGATTTAATTGCAGGATAATTTATATTCTTGGCATATCTTACATCTGTTTCATTTCGTATTTTACAGTGGCGTCGATGTTGAATTTGTTTTAAGGTTGAATACTTTTAGGTTAGCTTTCAGTAGTTGTGTTTTTTTTTTAAATTTGTTTCACAAACTGATGAAATGGTATAGTTAGATTTCAAAAATAAATAATATGCTCTATTCGTTTACATTATCTTTCTTGTACTGTATCTAAATGCTATTTTATGAACAAATTGTGTGGTTTGCCAGCGCAAAAGAACCTATAACATACTACTGTGCAGAAAAAAGTGAGATCAATTATTATTTTTTTTTTTTAACTATTTATTCTTCCAAATTTATTTCATCGCCTTCAGAGTCATCCCTTCCTGACACCAATGCATTGATACCAACTTTTTTTTTTCTCCAATCTTCTATGCATCGAGATTTGACGCGTTTGAAGCCCAAAATGGAATGGACCGATCCTTTTGAAATTCCAACATCATCAGCAAGTTCTCTAAATGTAAATCGACGGTTTGCGAGCACCAGATCTTTAATTTTTTGGACGTGAGCTTCGTCAGTTGAGGTAGATGGTCGACCCGAGGGCTCTTCGTCTTCATCACGTTCTCTGTCTTCTTTGAACTTTTTATACCCCCTTGTAAACATTTCTTTCCGATATAGGAACTCTTACCGATTGCCTTCTGTAACATTCTATACGTTTTTGCAAACAAAATTGAATGCAAGTACTTTGCTCAATGAATTCAGACATTTCAAAAGTCGCAGGAATCCGTTTGAGCGTCACAGAAAGCTAAGCGTAACTCAAACACTGACGAATATTTTGACGTGAAATTTCGCACAGATGTCAAGGACAGTGCTAATAACCTAAGGAAGAAAAAAATAATTGAAATTCTATAAATCCACGGGAATTTTAAATTGAAAATGGGTCTTAATTTTTAGAGACAGTAGAACATTATTGAGATGTAAAAAGTGAACTACATTACAAAGTCAGTTACATTAAAAGTAAAAAATTTTTTCCTCTCTATTGCACAGACTTCATTGGCAGAGTAAGCCAGAAATCTCCACTTCTGTTAAGATGTCGCAAAATCTTTTACCTTGAGTGTCTGCGACAATTAATATGGTTGTTTTTGAACGCGCAGACCCATTTTTCAACGTACAATACCTGCTTTGTTGCTTGAGCAGAGAGCTGGTTCATTTTAGCAAACCCACCCTGAAGGAAATCTTTGCCAAACTCGCATCTGATTTACTGCTTATTCTTTTACTGGTAGCTGTAAGCAAGCAAGAAAGTAACTACTGTTAAATATATCACTGCTTTTAAGCTGCAAAAATTAAAAATACCTTTTATATGCGAAACAATGAACGAGTCTGAAATGTTTGAAGCGTCTGCTAAAATGCTTGAACTGATTTAATTGCAGGATAATTTATATTCTTGGCATATCTTACATCTGTTTCATTTTGTATTTTACAGTGGCGTCGATGTTAAATTTGTTTTAAGCTTGAATACTTTTTAGCTTAGCTTTGAGAAGTGCTTTTTTTTTTATTTAAATTTGTTTCACAAAATGATGTGATGGGATAGTTAGGTTTCAAAAATAAATTCTATGCTCTATTCCAGGGGTGGCCTAACCGCTGCCGGCCTTGAATGTTTTTCCGGCCCGTGAGATTTATCGCACTTTTACAAAATATATTTATTTAATAAACGAATGTATTAAACAAATACATTATGTGTGATATCCATATGATCCAAAAGCACAAATCCTGGCACAAAAAGTTGTTAGCGCTTTTGCTTCAACTTACACCTGCGAATCTTGTGTTTCGAGAATGAAAGTGACCAAACACAAAAACACGCTCAAACAAACAAACATAGCGGACGCTCACCTGCAACACCAGTTACGATTGGCAAATACTCAAATTGAGATAGATTTGTAAAAGCAAAGTGAAAGAGTGGAGAAACAAATATTGCACTTATAAAATAAATATTTTTTAATGATATCATTTTTTTTTTATTTCATTTATATTTATATATTTTTTATATTTCCTTTATAGTGCTATATATTTCTTTACAATGTGCGTTTAGTATCATTATTATTATATTATCTTTTGTTTACATGAAAGTATAATAGTGAACACAAAACCAATAACTCATTGTGTTTCAATTATTCACTCTTAAAAAAATGTCTATAGTGTGTCCAAATCTAATAGGGAAATATATAATTTTATATGCGGCTCGCGGAGTTAGGATGCATTTTCAAAGTGGTCCACAAGATCATTTCGGTTGGCCACCCCTGATTTAAATGAATACTATCATTATGTATATTTCTCATTTGTTTACAAAGCATTATGATCCGAACATAAAATACATTCTGACTCAATAAGGCTTAATAAATCTCCTTTCTATAAAAGTACACTCATACTTTGATGGTATGAAGAATCACTCTCCTTGAAGTCAAATGGCCACCAAATTTTTCCTACTTGTTAATAGAAAAAATGCTTTTACAGCCTTTTGTAAATTTATACATTCTTTTTATTTTTTTAAGTCCTATCTCATTTCTAATGTGTACTGTCAAGTGATAGTTTAAATTTGTCAGTTATTTGATTTTTGTAATTTTTTGTCGCTAATTTGTTTGTTACTTATTTCTGTAAACCTCGCGTGATACTTTTGTAAATTCCAACTTAAAAAAAGTCCTTGATTAACATTGATATTTTTTTTCTAGATTTGTTAATTTATTTAAAGCTCTTTCAATCAATCAAAATCAACGTAACGATACGGAATAAAAGAAGATGTTATAAATAAATCATGACTTGTATCATGAGTTAAACAGAAACGTTGGATGAAGTTTTTCAATTTTAGTTGTTATTTTTTTTTTCCTTCTTTTGTGTTAACCCTATTTATTTATTATTATCATTCTTGCTTATCATTCAGAAGAAATAGGAAATTCCTATTATTATTTATGGAATGTCTGAAATGTCTCCAAAATATTGTCTCAAATTCCATTCCGGATATTATTAATAATATTTTAATTTCATTTTGTTGTGCAATGTTTGATTGAAGTTTTTAAAAAAAAATAAAAACAAGTATTTTCTATAATGAATCAAACAATATAAATTTTTACTATACGTAAAAATAAGCAACGATTATTTACATATTTTCTGGTGAAATTGTCAGCATTATTTTCTCAATGTTTGAAATTTCTAAGTTAAACCTATTACTAAACCAGCAGATAGCGCTGGCTTAATTTTAATTTTAGCTTCTAATTAGTCTGAACATCGCATTGTTTACATCATGCAAGGCATACAGAGCAATTGTTGGATATCAACTGGAACTGTTCAGCAAATGTCAAGAATTTGATTCATTTAATTATACGAACAATATGGTTCTAAACCTAAACTTAAATTGTTTCTGAATGTTAAGTGATTTAAATGATATTCGTAAATTTTAATCTGGAAATTAATGCACTAGAGGCATTTCTAATTAATTTCTAAATTTCCCACTAAAAATATTGGTTAAGCGGAAAATAAGATGGGGTTTTAATTCACCTAAAATCAAGTTGATGTAAATGCCGGAATTCAATTTCATTAATACTTTTTAAAAAATATATTTAAATTTAATATCCTTACTTTTATTCTACGTTCCATTAGACATATATTTTACTTTTTATTTTCAAGAAAAAGGATGTAATATGAAAAGTTGGATATTTGACATATCATGCTCCTTGAGTTTAGGATCCATGGAAACGTAGCAGAAGCAACTCGAAACGTTAATTCCGTGTATCCGGGATCTACAAGTAAAAGTCAAATTTAAAAAGTTCCGAGATGTCTTGAAGTGGCAATGATTTTCCAAAAAATGATGATTTGAAAGCACCGAGAGAGAAGCCATGGAGAATGAGTTAATAAAGTGCTGTGCCCAAACAACAACACATAAAATTGATACGATAGGATCTCGATCTGGTGTTTGGGTTTCATATGAGCTTACATCTCCATCACTAAACAACAATTAAATGTTTGCACACCACTAGTTATACTGAGTGAAATTGAATATTTTTTACTATATACGTATACATTTATTATAGAAGGAAATCCTAACCTCAGTCAACAACTTCCTCAATCTCAATCCTCAATTAACAACTTGAACTTAGATGTTCCAAGATGCATGCACATCAGGAGTAACTTTAAACTCATAAATAAACAGCCACTATCTGTCCTATATTCGCAAGAAAATTATTTTAAAATCAAAGATAATTTTTCTCATCATTTCGACAGTGCACGTTTGAATAGATGGATGCAAACATAATGTATTTATATAATGCATTGGTTTTCACTCCTTTGCCCATTATAAAATATATTTTGTAAAAGTGTGATAAATTTCACGGGCCGGAAAAATATTCAAGAGGGTTGGGGTTGGCCACCCCTGATTTAAATTGTAATGACGCATTTTTAAAATCTAATGAATATTTCATGCATGCAGAGAAACCCAACTTCACAAAAAAATATTTTAAAACTGAAACAATTCTTCACCAAATATCATATATTTTAGAAAAAAAAAAAACTTACCACTAAAAAAAAAGTCCTTTGAACTAAAAATGTCCTTCGATATCACTAGAAGCTATCCATGTCATTTCTTTTGTAACTGAACCTATATGGTAAATTGTTACCTCGCAGAAACAACAACGAGAAATATACAGTAAACAACAACAACAAAAAAAAAAAACCGTACCGTCGTAATCGTATCAAATAAACATTGATACCTCTGGTATTAAAAAACAGTCCAACCTGCCACATCCATTTGGAAACATCGATCTGGTAATCGTATTTTGTACCACAAAACAGATAAATTGAGACGTCCCAAGTCCAGCCGTAAAGCGATGGAAACCGTAGAAAGATAAAATATAAATCTGCTGGAAGAAAAAATACGCCGAAATGCTAGAAAATGTCAAAAGTGGCGTACATTTTTTTATAGCCAAGAGAGAAAAACTACTTCTTACATTTATTTCTATATCTTGAGAGATCTGAAAAGTATGTTTTCGGTCATCTTTCAAGTCTGACCCGTTGCCAGATTCATTCGTGTTCGTAATTTATCGAAAGATCACGAGGCGTGCCTGCTAAACTTTTGTAGTGTACTACATTGTGTTTTCCTTTTTTTTTTTCATTCAACTTCCTCTCTGTTGGCAGCAAGTAAAGAAAAATGATGGCGTAAAATGAATTTGAAAACACTATTAGCATAGGAATCAACGCGCCTATTTTCTTTTCTAATACATCGTTTGTTTTATCTGTTTTGGGAAATAAATATTTCCTTATTCTTTTTGGAAAACAACCAAGCCGGAGGATTTTCTTATAGATATATGGCTTTCTTTTTATGATATATAGCAGCATTTTAGACATTTTATAGATGTTAAACTATACAGTATGGTCTCATATTATTGAAATATCATTTTTTTATGCATGAAAACATTTGCATGTAATTTCAATTTTTGTAAAGTAAGGACTTATAGCATTTGGGTTTCATTGTTTGTCAAATGATTAGCAAAAGTGCGTCAAATGATTTCTTGAACTCACTTACAGAGGTTTCATCATATCTAAGACATCAAAGCATAATTAGCCATATCAAGTGATGATATGATTCATATGTTTAGTTTAGTTTGTAGATCTATGGTCATCTTGTGCACACGAAGACTACACAGACCGGGAAATACAGTTTAAAGTGGATTCCAAACCACTACAAGCATCCATGGCACCGCAGGGAATCGAAACCTATGGTACCGAGCGCTAGCCAGTCGGCCATCAAACCCCATCAAGGTATGAGTATACTTTTATAGAAAGGAGATTCATTAATCCTTATTGTATTTTATATTCAGATCATAATGATTTGTAAATAAGTGAGAAATATACATAATGATAGTATTCATTTAAAGTTTAATGACGCGTTTTTAAAATCGATATATATTTCATGCAAGCAGAGAAAAAACAACTTCCACAAAATATTTTAAAACTGAAAACATTTTTCACCAAATTTCATATATTTGAGACAAAAAAAAAAAAAAAAAAAAACTTAACACGACTTCTTTGAACTAAAAATGTCCTTCGATATCACCACAAACCTCCATGTCATTTCTTCTGCAACTAAACCTATATGGTAAATTACGTCTCACAGAAACAACAACGACACACAAAAGTAAACAACAACAAAAAAAAAAAAGAAAACTATCGTCCGATTCGGATCAAATAAACATTGATACCTCTGGCATTAATAAAACAGTCTACCTGCCACATCCATTTCGAAACATCGCTCTGGTAATCCTATTATGTATCACAAAACAGAAAAATGTAGCAGTCCATGTCCAGCCGTAAAGCGATGGAAACCGTAGAAAGATAAAATATAAATCTGCTGGGAGAAAATACGTCGAAATGCTAGAAAACGTCAAAAGTGACGCACATTTTTTACAGCTAATAGAGAAAAACTGCTTCTTACATTTATTTCTATATCTTGAGAGTTCTGAAAAGTATGTTTTCGATCATCTTTCAAGTCTGACCCGTTGCCAGATTCATTCGTGTTTATAATTTATCAAAAGATCACGAGGCGTGGCTGTTAAACTTTTGTAGTGCACTACATTGTGTTTTCCTTTTTATTTTATTCGACTTCCTCTCTGTTGGCAGCAGTAGAGAAAAATGATGGCGTAAAATGAATATGAAAACACTATTAGCATAGGAATCAACGGGCCTATTTTCTTTTCTAATGCATCGTTTTTTTATCGGTTTTCGGAAATAAATATTTCCTTATTCTTTGAAAACAACCAAACGGAAGAATTCATTTTATAGATATATGGGGTTTTTTTATAATACAGGGAGCATTTGAAACATTTTGTAGTTATTTAACTATGCAGTATGGTCTCATGTTGTTGAAATATCATTTTATTTTACACATGAAAACATTTGCATGCAGTTTCATTTTCTTATAAAGCAAGGATTTAAAGAATTTGAATTTCATTGCGTGTCAAGTGATTAGCAGAAAGTGCTTAAAATGATGTCTTGAACTGACTTAAAGAGGTTTTTTCATATCTAAGACATCGAAGCATATTTAGCCATATCAAATGATGATAGGATTCAAATGTTTGGTGTTATTTGATTTGTCGCCCTACGGCCATCACGTGCACACGAGGGCTAAACAGACGGGGACCTATAGTTTAAAGTGGATTCAGAACCACTCACAAACATTCATGGCACCGCGGGTACTGAACTCGTATTCAAAAGATGTTCTGTATTCATTGTACCGGCTCTGCATATTGGGCAAGTGTTCGGGTCGAGGCCACCTGTCCTGTCAAGGTTGTTCCGCAAGACAATCGTGTCCTGTTCTTAATCAAAAGTTGCAACCCTTCTCTTTTAAGTGGTCTAGTGTTAAAAATTTTCCTGCTGTCTTGATATTGTGCCATTTTTTGCCTTCAGATTTAATTAGAGATTATCTTTCAGTTTCTTAAAAATATAATTTATTATTACAATTTATTATGCATATATTTTATGTTTATTTGCATTTTTAATGCAGCATTTACCTGCGCAGTTATTGCACTGAATGCATTTATAGAATTTTCAAATGATTGCTTATCAATTTAAATAAAGCAAAGTTGTAATTTTTTTTTTTTGCAATTGTATTAATAATTGAATTTCAAACATATGCACCAGACTTGATATGGTTAAATATGACTCTGATGTCATAGATATGAGAAAATCTGTGTAAATCAGTTCAAGAATTTTTTTCTCTAATGCAGCTGGCAGACACACAGACATTTGTCTTTGACGCCTTAAAGCAAGTGCTGCATCCACGTTACTCACTTATCACTATCCATTAGGTGCGTGTAGCTTGAAGATAAGCTACCGCCGCAGAGTAACACTATCCCCACAACGCTGTACGATCCTATTAGACCGGGACTCACGGTTTAAAGGGGATTGCGGACCACTCCAAACAACCATGGCACCGCCGGGACTCGAACTCGAAACCTGTGGTACCAAGTGCCAGGGCGCCAGTCACTCGGCAACCAGGCCTCCTAGTTCAAGAAATCATTTTACGCACTTTTTGCTAATCATTTGAGACGCAATGAAACCCAAATGTTATAAAAACCTTACTTTATAAAAAGTAAAATTGCATGCAAATGTTTTCATGCGTAAACAAAAGTGATATTTCAATAATATGAGGCCATACCGTATAGTTTAACAACTATAAAATGTTTAAAATGCTCCATATATTATAAAATAAACCATATATCTATAAAGAAACTCTACTGCTTGGTTGCTTACCAAAAAACAAGGAAATATTTATTTCCGAAAACCGATAAAACAATCGATGCATTAGAAAAGAAAATAGACTCGTTGATTCCTATGCTAATAGTGTTTTCATATTCATTTTGCGCCGTCATTTTTCTTACTTGCTGCCAACAGAGAGGAAGTTGAATAAAATAAAAAAAAAAAAGAATATCACAATGTAGTGCACTACAAAAGTTTAACAGCCACGCCTCGTGATCTATTGATAAATTACAAACACGACTGAATCTGGCAACGGGTCAGACTTGAAAGATGACCGAAAACATACTTTTCCAGATCTCTCAAGATATAGATATAAATGGAAGAAGCAGTAGTTTTTTCTCTCTTGGCTATAAAAAAAATGTACGCCACTTTTTGACGTTTTCTAGCATTTCGACGTATTTTTTTTCTCCCAGCAGATTTATATTTTATCTTTCTACGGTTTCCATCGCTTTACGGCTGGACATGGGACGTCTCAATTTTTCTGTTTTGTGGTACATAATAGGATTACCAGAGCGATATTTCCAAATGGATGTGGCAGTTGAACTGTTTTTTTTAATATCAGAGGTATCAATGTTTATTTGATCCGATTTGAGGGTACGTTTTCTTTCTTTCTTTTTTTTTTTGTTGTTGTATACTTACTGTATGTGTCTCGTTGTTGTTTTTGTGAGGCGCAATTTACCATATAGGTTCAGTTACAAAAGCAATGACATGGACAGTTTCTAGTGATATTGAAGGACCTTTTCAGTTGCGTCTTAAGTTATTTTTTTCTTCTTCGGCGAAGAATTTTTCCAGTTTTAAAATATTATGTCGGAAGTTGGTTTTCTCTGCATGCAGGAAATATGTATTGATTTTAGAAATAATTTGTTGATTTTTTTTATTTGTTCTTCCAAATTTATTTAATCGCTTTCAAAGTCATCCCCTCTGGACACAATGCACTTATGCCAACTTTTTCCATTCTTCAATGCATGCTAAAAAGTCATCGGCAGGGGATGGCCTTTCAAAGCGAGCGCCGATTCACGTTCAATCTCTGCAATCGACTTAAAACGGTGTCCCCGGAGTGGCCTTTTGAGTTTTGGAATAGTCACAGTGTGAATACGATAATTTGGAACGATATGGGTTTCATTTTTGGCGAAAAAGTCCCGAAGAATCAATTCGGTGTGAGCTGGCGCATTCAGTGTTTTCAGTATCAATCGATATTTGACACATTTGAGGCCCAAAACATTTTTTAAAATGGAATTTTGAAATTACAACATCGCCAGCAAGGTCTCTAATTGTAAATCAATGATTTGCAAGCACCGAATCTTTAATTTTTGGACGTGAGCTTTCGTCGGTTAATGTGGAAGGCCGACCAGAGGGTTCTTTTGTCTTCAACGCGTTGTCTGCCTTCTTTGAACTGTTTATACCACTTGTAAACATTTCTTTTTCTGATATAGGAATGCTCGCCGAGTGCCTTCTGCAGCATTCTATACGTTTCCGCAAACAAAATTGAATGCAAGTTCTTTGTTCATTTCATTCAGATATTTCAAAAATCAACGGAATCAGTTTGAGCGTCTCACAAAGCCAAGCGTCACTCAAACACTAACAAATAATTTGACATGAAATTTCATACAGATGTCCAGGACAGTGCCAGCAATATAAAAGAAGAAAAAAATTGAAATTTATAAGCCCCGGAGTTTTAAATTGAAAATTGGTCTTACTGTTTGACATAGTGGTATATTTTTGCAAAATAATACGATATTCCAGAATAATTTGGTTGAAACAATTTAGTGCCCTTTCGAGCAAGGAAAGTAACCTGCTTCTCTAGGTGCAACGCAAGCTAGGTATCTACTTGGGAACTACCATTTTGTTTGTATATGTATATATATATATATATATATATATTATCTCTATGCTAGAGACTAGTTGTGTCAGGATGTAATACCAATCTCTATTTCTATTTATATTAGTTTATTTACAATATTAGTACATACATACACATGGCAGCCTGTGCCTCTTCTACAATAGTATTAATATTTTAAAAGCCAAGAACAGGTCCCTGATCGTCTATCTCGCTCCTAGCGTTCTCTTAGTGGTCTGAAAAACTCACCGCATGTCCTTACCACACTCGATCACACAGTTAAGGTCCCAGTTGCTGGTCGCAGTCGCGGCTATATAATAATTAAACCTTACAATATATAATGTGTATAAATTTAAGAATTTTGTATTTCAAAGTGAAATAAATACGAATGTTAATATGTTTTAAGCTTTCTCTTCTTAGATTTGCTGTTGTTTCAAGTTTCATTGAATAATAAAAATGAATGAACATGATGTTATGATAAAAGTTATTTTAGTCCAATGGCATTCATACCAATCTTTGAATGGAACCATTTGCTTGAAGAGAATCTAATTCGAAATTAAATTCGATTAGAAGAACATTCGATGCGATTCAACAATTTCATGAATAGGCCAGGAAAAAAGAAACCTATCGTAATGCATTCTATTTTATCTTCTTAAAAGCATTGCTTCGATAAAACAATGAAACGAAAAAGAATAAAATCTTGTCAATAAATCAAAATCTTTTAAGAGTAGACATATAGGGATATCTCGTATTCTAAACTGGATAAAGATCGTACGAAAAGCTTTTGCATATATCATCATGAAATCCTCTCTTGCTTAACTTGGAAGCAAAAAAAAAAAAAAAAAATATCCATCTTTAGAAAAACCCGCTATTGATTCTTCTGCTATCTACAAAGATTGTAATGTAAATCCGATGGATCGATAGCAGTGCCATCTAGCGACGAAAATATATCCTACTGATGATCTCATTTGTTTAACGTTGAAGCGATAGATGAGTGCTCGCTTTTTTTTTTTTTTTTTTTTTTTTTTTTTTTTTTTTTTTTTTTTTTTTTTTTTCGTCTTTGTTTATTTTTTGTGATACCATCTCAAGAATCTCCATAGTTTTTTGTTTCAGAATATATTGACTTAACTTCGGAGAGCACATCAGATGAGTGATGGAATCTTTTTAGATTAATGCATATCCTGTGCCTGAAAAAAAAAAAAAAAAAGATTTTTTTTTTCTCTTCAAAATCTTTTTTTTTTTTTTTTTTCTTTTTTTCTTCTTTGTTTCTTTAGAAGAAAAAAAGATTTCATCAAACGGGGAAGCATTCAAATACTCTTCGCACATTAGGGGGACGTTTTCTTTAAAGTTTTTAGTCAATTTAAAATAAAATGTTAAACTTTAGGCATAAAAGTAGAAAGAAAAAAAATTTCCCAACAGAGAGCCTGTTTGTTTTTAATTGAGGTTGTTTATTTTCATTTTTCAAAGTAAAGTGAATAAATGTTGGTTACGAAAATGTATTATTATATTAAAAAAATTTTTTTTTTTTTTTAGTGCCAAAAGCTTTTCTGCTTTAATTTGAGGTATATGAAAATTGGAATGAAGACATTTAACCAAAATTCCTTAAGATATAAAAAATAATTATGTTTAGTTTTAATTTTAAACTTTATGTTTTTAGCCAAATTACATTAAGAAAATATAAAAATGCTGGGTGAATTAAATCACTTTAATGATTTATTATGGAAATGATTGTTTTTGAATAAGTAAACTTGTCCAAAAAGAATGTCTATGCATCTTTTTCTCTTTTCCAAATGACATTTGTAATTTTATTCAATTCCTTCTATTAGGTCGCACTCTCCCTATATATATATATATATCTTGTTCACATTTTCAATCGTTCATGAAATACTTTTTTCATTCATCCACTCGAGTTCAAATACATTTTTTTAACTTGTAGTGGATGACACCTGATGTTAATACAGTTTTTTTCAAATATTAATTCATTCATTAAATTTAATTAATTAATTTAAAATTTTTTTAGATTTAATCTGCATATATCTACCAATAGATGGGGCCACATAAACTTAAAATAATGAATGAAAATTATAATGAACTTAAAATAAAATTTTTTTTTAATTACTTGTTTTAGTGTAAAAGCTTTTATGCTTTAATTTGAAGCATATGAAAATTCGAATGGAGACATTTAACCAAAACTCTTTAAGATTAAAAAAAAAAAAACTTTGTTTAGTTTTAGTTTTAATCTTTATGTTTTTTAGCCAAATTGCATTAAGAAAATATTTACTAAAGATAAGTCATCACGTATAATTTTTGCAGCAATTAATTTAGAATAATTGTGATTAATAATTGCGATTACGAGTTTCTTTGTCTTACGAAAATTTTCATGTGCTAACATTATTTAAAATGCTGGGCGAATTAAATCACTTTAATGATTTATTATGAAAGTGATTGTTTTTGAATAAGTTAATGTGTCCAAAAAAGGATGTCTATGCATTTTTTCTCTTTCACAAATTACACTTGTAATTTTATTAATTTTTATATGCTGTGGTTCTAATGCAGCTGGCAATACACACAGTTAATATTTATGCCATAAACAAGGGCTGTACTGCTGTTATTCATGTAGCACTACCCAGAAGGCACTTGTAGCTTGAAGATAGGCTACGGACGCACAGTAACACTACCACCACAATGCTCTACGATTCTATTAGGACCGGGACCTATGGTTTATAGGTCGGGATACAGACCGGTTTATAGTACGGTTTATATAACAATGGCCGAGTGGCTAGTGCTTTGACACTCTGCACCACAGGTATCGATTTAAAGTAGATTCCGAACTACTACAAACATCCATGGCATAGCCGGGATTTGAACCTGTGGCACAGTGCGGCATCTTTTTTAAAAAAAAGTTTTTATTTGCTTTAATAATTACCTTGAGTAAATGATAAATGTACATTCATATTACTACTAACTATTCATTTTTATTAATTTTACCAATAAATAATAATTTGCCGATACAATAATTTATTTTCCCGTTGATGAATTTATGAATGAAACGTGATTGACGAACCACCCTGTTTAATGCAGATCTTGTTTGTAAAATACATATTTAAGCAAAACATATATCACATTCAATGAGTTTTAAGTCTCTTCACCTTTAAAAAGTTGACTCATAAAATCTTGATAAAATATATCATGCGATATTATTTCTTTCATTTATGCATGTAAATAAATTATAATATATTCTTAGTATTTTACAAGAATAAACTTCTTTTAAAATCACTGAGGATAAATGAACTCTCATTTTTATTGCCCCCTTTCTATTAATTTAAGCAATAAATATGACAAAAGTACTTATGCTCGTATGAGTTATAACTATCCATTCCCCCTCTCTGTTGCTTTAGAACTAATTTATTGGGGTAATAAAGAATAAGAAATGAATATCTATTTATTGTATCCCTTAAAAAATAGTTACACTATTAGAATTGGCTATTAAAATAAAACCAATAATCATTCTTATGGCAAAATTGCTATTGTTAAAAGAAGAAAATAGGAGATAAATTTATTGAGACATTATTAATTTTCCCAGATGATTTTCCTTCTAATGCGGAATCGGAGATACTGTTTCTTTTTTTTTTTTGTAATTCGGTTAATGGAATCTGCTGACCAGTGTGTCCAAAAAGTAAGACCCATTATTCAATTTTAAATTCCGGGGCTTATGGAATTTCAATTTTACTGTCCTTCCAAAAAACCAACCTTCCAACCTTCCTTTCCAACTGTTCTTCACATCTGTGTGAAATTTCGCGTCAAAATATTAATGAGTGTTTGAGTTACGCTTGGTTTTGTGAGACGCTGAAACCTGTTCCGGCGATTTTTGGATTTGTCTCAATTAATTGAGCAAAGAACTTGCATTCAATTTTGTTTGCCAATTGGAGACCTTGCTGATGATGTTGGCATTTCAAAAGGATTTGTCAATTCCATTTCGGGCCTCAAACTCGTCCAATCTCGATGGGTACCGAAAACACTGAAAGCGCCAGCTCACACTGCGTTGATTCGTAGCGACTTTTTGCCAAAAATGAAACCCATATCGTTCCATAACCGCCGTATTAACACCGTGGGACTTCTGGCTATTCCCTAAACTCAAAAGACCACTCCGGGGACACCGTTTTGAGTCGATTGAGATATTCAACGTGAATCGGCACGCGCTTTGAAGGCCATCCCTGCCGATGATTTTTTAGCATCCATTGAGGAATGGGAAAAAGTTGGCGTAAGTGCATTGTGTCCGGAGGGGATTCATTTGAAGGCGATGAAATAAATTAGAAGAATAAATAAAGAGTTTTTGAAAAAAAAATTGGTCTTACTTTTAGGGCACAGTGATATATCTATATCTATATATATATATATATATATATATTTGCAGTGCAAAACATGCATATATAAAGGAAATAAGGTAAAGAACACTAAGAGAGTGGACAAGGAACTTATTACAACACAATTCGATTTCTAAAAGAACATTTTGTTCACGAAAATTCTAAGATCCAAGATACAAATTTCACTTTAGTTATTAGCGAAGAAATTATTCAGCATAAAACACTTGAGTACATCAATTAGTTAAGTACAAATACTGCAGAAGTATGCCAAATAAAACCGAAAAGAAAAAAAAATACAAGTAATAAAAAAATTATCCTTCACACCAGAAAAATATCCTAAACACAGTTTTATTTAAGTACGATTTAATTATGTATATGAATAGTTTAAGTTATTAATGATTAAAATGAACACAAAAAGATCTTGCAGGCCACTTGGAAATACATCACAACTCCGCAGCCCGCAAATAAAATTGTATATCCCCTATTATATTTGGACCCACTCTAGACATTTTTGAGGAAAAATTGAAAATTTATTATTTTTGTGTTGACATGTAAAGATAGATACTATAATAACAATGATACTAAACGCACATTGTAAAGGAATGTATAACACTAAAAAGGAAATATAAAAAATATATAAATATAAAAGGAAAAAAAAAAAAAAAATTAAAAAATATTTATTTTTTAAAAGAAACCAACAAGCAAATTTTCACTTGAACTGAGAATTTGGTTTGTTCTGATATCAACAATCAACTGTGCATCTAGAGATGGTCACTGCGTCACTGAGGTCACATAAAGTGAAACATAGAACTTGTTATATTAGATGTTCCAAGATACGAGCTCCTCATGAGTTCGCAGAATGTAATTTAATTATTCTGTGAACTCATAACTGTAAACTCACACATAAAACAGGCACTATCTGTCATATAGTCGCAAGAATATAATTTTAAAGTCAAGGTAATTTTTTTCTATAAATCGTAATCTTAATGTTTTTAATAATCTTTTCTTAATTTTTTAATAAATAAATCTTAATTTTTTTTCTTTAAGTTTTAATCTATAAATTCGGCAGTTAATATTTGAATATAGGGACGCACACATAATGTACTTTTTTTTTTACATTGATTTTCACAACTTTTAACCATTATAAGATAAATATATTTTTAAAAGTGTGATACATCTCAGGAACCGCAAAAATATCCAAGGCGGGCTACCTCTGGCTTAGCATTTCAACATTATAATCTCTTTTGAAATTAATTTTGGCTTTGACAACACATAATTCTTCTTCAGGATGTTGTTTAATTTTTTTTGGTAATCTGCTAATTGTTCTTGTATGGATAAATAATAAATGCGAATTTTCTTGTAAATTCTTTGATTTCTTTATGAGTAAATGAGTAAATTCATGATTTCATTATGAGTAAATGAGTAAATTGATTTGTTTCATTAAGAATTCAGATTCAAAATTCGCGATCCCTTTAAGCACAAGTCTTTCGAAGAACGAAAGTGTTCTAAATCGAGTTACTTGCGACTAAATTTTTGAACTAAATGCCAGCAGCATAAAAACAGTTTCTTTTGTCAAGACAATTGAACTAGAAGTTTCGTTATCAGTTCTAAAGAAATCTCAATTTGTCTCTCTGTGTTTTAATTGCACGCTATTTGTCAAACGTCTTCATCGACAATAGATGGCAAATTTTCAGCAGTTCATTACTCCAAGGTATCACATTGGATTCGCTACAAAATTAGTTGCAATATTTTATACCTATCACAAATCAGGTTAAAAGTCTACTTGAAATGCAATTAGGATTTCCTTCTGTACTAAATGCATACATATATTCTAAATGTAGCTATACTTTACCGATTACTCACTTTATACATTTCATAAGTTATATTATAACATTTTTATTCGTTTTCTTTTCGTGGATTTGTTTTCTTTTCATTTTCACCACTTTATTATATATCATGGTTTACCCATTTTTTGCCTTATATTTGTTTCAGTTAAGGGTAATTATACTACTTATATTACTTATACTTAACTTACTTATACTAAGTAACTACTTATACTAACTAACTAATACACTTATACTACTTATAAGCTAATATAGTGTTGAGTACACCAGAATAATCGAGTGACTATGGTCCTTTCTTTTTATAAAATTTTCAAAATTAAATAAATATTAAAAAAGCTAAACTAAAGTGCTGAAATTTATTTCATAATCTTAGTATGCTCTACCCCGACTTTTTACTTTAGCTGAACAAGCTGTTTTTTTAATAAGTGTTTCAATAAATAATGCTAACATAACATGTGTGAATGTGCTACATACCAGAAAGTATTTGACCACTCATAAAGCTATCAAAAATGATATTGGTGAATGGTGCATTACTCTAGAACAGCGCCAACCCAAATGATCTTGCGGGCCACTTTGGAAATGGATCTTAACTCCGCGGGTAGCATATAAAATGATAAATCTCCTATTAGATTTAGGCCCACTACAAAGTTTTTTTTGGAGTGAAACATTGAAACATAATGAGTTATTATTTTTGTGTTGACTATTATTCTTACATGAAAAAATAAGATAATATAATAATAATGATACTAAACGCACATTGTAAAGATATATATAACACTGAAAATGAAAAAATAAAAATGCATAAATATAAACGAAATAAAAAAAATGAATTAATTAAAAAATATTTATTTTACTAGTGCGATATGTATTTCTCCACTCTTTCACTTAGCTTTTGCAAATCGATCTCAATTTGGGTATTTGCACATCGTAAAGGGTGTTGCAGGTGAGCATCCGTTATGTTTATGTTGGATCCATTTCATTTTCGAAAAAAATTATTCGCAGGTATAAGTTGAACCCAAAGCGCTGATAATTTATTGTACCAGATTTCTCAAATTTAAAAATTTCTCTTTGTGATGTATGTGTTGTAAAAATCTATTTTTGAAAATTCGTTTTAATTCAATATTGCATTGTAAGTCAACCAGTTCCATTTGGAGATATTCTGGGCCGAATCGATTGCAACATGTAAGGGAGATGAACACATTTCAATAATTTAGTTGTATTTGTCTAACTCTAAATGACTGAATCAGCTTTCAAAAGACAAGCATATTTGATGTCCTGATTTGATATCTAGATATGCACACATGATGTATTTTTATGTATATTGGTTTTCACTATTTTGGCCATTATAAAATAAATATATTTTGTAAAAGTGTGATACATCTCATGGGCCTGAAAAATGTTCAAAGGGGGCCGCGGGTTGGGCACCCCTGCTCTAACCAGTACAGAATCATATTAAAAAAAATGATAAAAATAATTGCTTATTGTTGTTTTAAACTCGTACTATGATGTCTAATCAGTACAGAATCATATTCACACATGATAAAAATAATTGCTTATTGTTGTTTTAAACTCGTACTATGATGTCAAACCTTTGTATGCACTCAAGGATCTATATAATAAAAAAGCAATAAGATTCATCCTAAAAACATTATTCGAATATAAATATGGATTCAAATTATGCCATTGAAGGGGACGAAGTTTCGAATCTGTGCCATTTCAAGAACTTCCACGAGAATTTCGAAGCATGCCTGCTGTGATTGAAATGGAAAAATAATAAAATTGAAGAACACACATAACCTCGAGTCATAAAATTCTCTTTTTAACGTCATTTCACTTCTGAAAATGTTATTATGCCTTCCTGTTTCTCCCGAAACGGGATCAGGAAAAAATAATAATGTTCGGAGAAGAACAACCTGATCCTGAAACCCATTCCGAGACGATGAATTGAAATGTAAATTCGGCTGTAACTGCGAACTGCGAATATTCATGCACTATAAAAAAACATTGAGATAGGTTCGGTCCTAATCGTTTTTTTCTTTACAGTAGAAAAAAATCTCCAGGAAAAACTGGAGAGAAAAAGTTTTGATGAAGCAAAAAACAAAAAGAATTCGGAATTAAAAAAAAATAAAGAAAGAAATGCACTTTTACTTGCATTCTATATCGCCTCACAATGAGAGCAACCTGACATTTGCCGCAGTGTAACGGGTCGTTGAAATGGGTACCAAAATAAGATGCGAGATGGATTCATCCCCATTACTGTACAGGAAATCGGAATATTTTATTTTCTGGGACCTTGGATGTGTTCTTGAATTAGAATTCTGTGCCATCTGAATTATTATTATTATATTTATTTATTATTATTATTATTATTTTAGATTAATTCAAAGTAATTTTTAAATTCTGGATTTCAATAGTAAATGATTTTACAACACATAATGATTTTTTTTTAAAAAAATTGTTTTCTTTTTTTTAAATTATCTGCAACTCATATGTACTAATAAAGATTTTGATTATGATCTGGAATTGTATATATAGCTTTTAATATATATATATGTATATATGTAATTTTGTAGCTTTTCAATATGATCTGACCGTAGGCATGTAGATTTTCAATATGATCTAGAACAGCATTTGCAGCTTTTAAAAATTCCAAAAGAAATGCAGGGTATTGCAGTAGTGTTGATTTTTGATGAGCGGATTCTGATTTCCTGCACAGTAACTGGGATCAATCAACCCATCTTCCCACCAGTTCTCGTTACGGAGTTTATTTTGCTACCTCATTTTAACGGCCCGTTACACCTCTGCAAATGTCAGGTTGCTCTCATTGTGAGGCGATACAGAATGCAAGGAAAAAGTGCATTCCTTTATTTTTTTTTTTAATTCCGAATTTTTTTTTTCCTTCATCAAAACTTTTTTTTCTCTAGTTTTTCCTGGAGATTTCTTTTTTTCCTGTAAGGAAAAACCGATTAGGAACTGAACCTATCTTAATGTTTTTTTATTGGTGCATGAATATTCGCAGTTCGCAGTAATGTCCGAATTTACATTTCAATTCCTTGTCTCGAAATGGGTTTTGAGGATCAGGTTGTTCTTCTACTGAACATTATTCCTTTTTCCTGAGCCCGTTTCGGGAAAACAGGAAGGCATAATAACGTTTCCAGAAGTGAAACGACGTTAAAAGGAGAATTTTATGACCGCAGGTTTTGTGTGTGTTCTTCTTCAATTTTATTATTTTTCCATTTCAATCACAGCAGGCAGGCTTCGAACAGTTCGTGGAAGTTCTTGAGATGGCACAGATTCAAAACTTCGTCCCTTTCTATGGCATAATTTGAATCCATATTTATTTTCGAATGATGTTTTTAGAATGATTCTTCTTGATTTTTTCATTACATACACCCTTGAGTGCGTACAATAGTTTGATATCATAGTATGGGTTTAAAAAACAATAAACAATTCTTTTTATCATGTGAGAATAAGATTTCGTACTGGTTAGAGCAGGGGTGGTTAACCCGACCGGCCTTGAATATTTTTGCGGCCCGTGAGATTTATCACACTTTTACAAAATATATTTATTTTATAATGGCCAAAGGAGTGAAAACCAATATATTAAAAAATACATTATGTGTTCAACTATATATTTAAAAAGGAACTGTTGAAATTATGATAAAAATTAACTATGATTTTAAAATAATAGTACTAATTACTATATACAATGACTTTAAAATACTAGTAATTACTGTTAGAGTATTTTCTTATAGCTTTAAGTGCGAGAAAATACTTCTAGATTAGTATACCATTCACCTACTAGCTTTATGTGAAATTACTTTGCCGAATAAAGCACATTCATCAATATCTTTCATGAGAGATTTATGTATGGAAAACACTTTATAGAGTAATGAACTGTTCACCAATATCATTCTTGACGGCTTTATGAGTGGTAAAATACTTTATGCAGTACAGCACATTCACCAATATCATTCATAAGTGCTCCTATGTTAACATTATTTATTGAGAACAAAAAACTAAAGTAATGAGTCGGGCGTAGAGCATTATAAAATAAATTTCAGCACTTTAATTTAATTTTTAAATATTTATTTAATTTTGAAAATTTTGTAAAAGGAAGGAACCTAATCACTAGATGATTATGGTGGACTCAGCACTATTAGATCATAAGTAATATATTTCCCCTTATTTGAAACAGATATAAGGCAAACAATGGGTACTATTGTGCCCAAAAAGTAAGACCAATCATTTCTTTTTCAAAAACTCTTTATTTATTCTTCTAAATTTATTTCATCTCCTTCGAAGTAATCCCCTCCGGACACAATGCACTTATGCCAACTGTTTTTCCAATCCTCAATGCATGCTGAAAACTCATCGGTGGGGATGGCCTTCAAAGCACCCACCAATTCACGTTGAATCTCTTCAATCAAGAAGGCAGAGAACTCTCTCTCTCTCTTCTTGAGTCTCTCAATCGAGACTCCCGGAGTGGTCTTTTGAGTTTAGGGAATAGCCAGAAGTATCCCGATGCTAAATCAGGTGAATACGGTGATTGTGGAACGATATGGGTTTCATTTTTGGCGTAAAAGTCACGAAGAATCAATGCAGTGTGAGCTGACGCCTTCTGTGTTTTCGGTAACCATAGAGATTTGTCGCGTTTGAAGCAAAAATGGAATTAACCGATCATCATTAGCGAGGTCTCTAATTGTAAATCGACGGTTTTCAAGTACCGAATCTTTAATTTTGGGACGTCAGCTTCGTCGGTTGATGTGGAGGGTCGACCAGAGGGCTCTTCGTCTTCAACGCGTTCTCTGCCTTCTTTGAGCTGTTTATACCCCCTCTAAACATTTCTTTCCGATATAGGAATGCTCACCGAATGCCTTCTGCAACATTCTATACTTTTTCCGGAAATAAAATTTATTGCAAGTTCTTTGCTCAATGAATTCAGACATTTCAAAAATCGCTCGAATCCGTTTCAGCGTCTCACAAAACCAATCGTAACTCAAACAGTCATGAATGTTTTGAAGTTAACAGATGTCAAGGACAGTGCTAACAACTTAAAAAGAAAAAAAATTGAAATTTCATATGCGCGGGAAGTTTAAATTGAAAATGGCTCTTACTTTTGGACACAATAGTATAATGAAGCGGTGAAAATGAAAAATAAGACAAATAAAAATTCTGTAATAGAACTCATGAAATCTCATGTATAATGGGAGTTTCAATCCCAAACAAATCTTGAAAGTATAGCTACATTAGAATATATGTATTACATCTAGAATAGAAGGAAGTCCTTATTGCATTTTAAGTAGACTTTTAACCTGATTTATGTTGGGTATAAAATATTGCAACAAAATTTGTAGCGAATCCAATGTGATACCTTGGAGTAATGAACTGCTGAAAATTGGCCATCTGAATTCTATTGTCGATGCAGACGTTTGACAAATAGCGTGCAATTAAAACACGGAGAGACAAATGGAGATTTCTTTAGGACTGATAACGAAATTTCTAGTTCAATTGGCTTGACAAAAGAAACTGTTTTTATGCCGCTGGCATTCAGTACAAGAATATATCATTCAATTCACGTGCGCATTCTTGGCTAATCAAGTGTTCTAAGTAGCAAGTAACTCGATTTAGAATACTTCCGTTCTTCCAAAAGACTTTGTGCTTAAAGCGATCACGAATTTTGAATCTGAATTCTCAATGAAGCAAATGAATTTATTCATTTACTCATAATGAAATCATGAAATTAACTAGAAAATTCGTATTTACTATTTATTCATACAAGAACAATTAGCAGACCACCAAGAAAATAAACAACATCCTAATGAAGATTTATTTGTTGTCAAAACCAAAATTATATTGTTGAAATGCTAAGCCAGAGGTGGCATTCCGCGGCCGGCATTGCATATTTTGCGGCCCGTGAGATGTATCACGCTTTTAAAAATATATGGGGCTTGAATGGTCGAGTGGCTAGAGATCTTGCACTCGGTGCCACAGGTTTCGGGTTGGAGCCCCTGCGGTGCCGTGGATGTTTGCAGTGGTTCGGAATCCACTTTAAGCCATAGGTCCCGGTCTCATATGACTGTAGATCCTCACGGAGCAAAAGTCAGACTTCTACCTACGGGTGCTCCATCACAACAGAAGCTGCTTCCTTCCCCTTCAACTATGAGTCCCATACGGGTTCGTGGGCTTGGTCTAGATTAGATATCTACCAAGTGGGATAAGTAACAACAACAACAAGAAATATGTTTATCTTATAATGGTCAAAGTTGTGAAACCCAATATATTAAAAATGCATATTGTGTGCATCCATATATTCAAAAATTAACTGCCGAATTTATAGATTAAAATTTAAAAAAAAAATTAAGAAAGACATAATTAAAAAATTAAGATTAAGATTTCTAGAAAAAAATTACTTTGATTTTAAAATAATAGTCTTGCGAATACATGACAGATGTTTCCTGTTTTATGTATGAGTTTACAGTCATGAGTTCACAGAATAATTAAATTATATTCTGCGAACTCATGAACAGCGCTCATCTTGGAACATCTAATATAAGAAGTTCTATGTTTCACTTTATGTGACCTCAGTGACCATCCCTAGATACACAGTTGATTGTTGATAGCAGGACAAACCAAATTCTCAGTTGAAGTGAAAATGTGCTTATTGGTTTAAAATAAATATTTTTTAATGAATTCAATTTTTTTAATCCATTTATATTTATATATTTCTTATATTTCCATTTTAGTGTCCTATATTTCTTTACAATGTGCGTTTAGTATCATGATTATTATAGCATTTATGTTTACATGTAAGAATAATAGTGCGCACAAAAATAACAACTCATTCTGTTTCAATTTTTCACCCCAAAAAATGTATAGTGGATCTAAATATAATAGGGGATATATAATTTTATAGGGGACCCGCAAGATCATTTGGGTTCCATTTAATCATTAATAACTTAAACTATTCATATACATAATTCAATAGTACTTATTTGTTCATATACTTAATTAATTCACTTTACATAAATTAAAAGTTTAATAAATTAATGCTCAAATAATCTTATATTTGTTACACTCAACTAAAAATTATTACATTAATATGTTTGCAATTATTATATTAATAGATGGATAATAATAGTTGATGATCTATGTTGTCTATATTATTGATTTGATCCATCAATAGCATGGATCAAATATCTTGAATATACTTATTCTTTGGTAAAGCAATGTTTAGAATATTTTTGCTGATTTCGAGGATAATTTTTACATCACCTATATTTTGTCCTTATTTTTCTTTCTTTTTTTGAGGCCTACTACTGCAGTTAACTTATTGATGTTTGCAAGTGTTTTATGCTACAGATTTTCTTGAATCCATTTTTTTTTAAACTTTTTATAATTTTTGGAATTTGGAATTTTTTTGGCCAGTGGCTAGCGCTCTGGCTCTCGGTACCGCAAGTTTCGGATTCGAGTCCCTGTGGTGCCCTGCGTGTTTTTAAGCAGTTGTTTAATGCATTTGCATTTTATTATTTTCTCTTGGCATTTTTCTCCAATTTTTTATTGCGGCCTGATGGTCAAGTGGTTAGCACTCTGGCCAGGTTTCAGGTTCGAATCCCGACGGACCTACAGTTTAAAGTGGTTCGGGATCCACTTTAAACTGTAGGTCTCTGTCTAGCCCTCGTGTGCACAAGATGACCGTACAGCTACAAACCAAACTCATTCTGGTTCACAAAATTTTCTTTAAAAATCAATTGCACTACCAAATTTATGAATGTTTTTCCTTCCTGTTTAGAAACGAGAAGAATTTGGCTCTTCTATTGGAATATCTTGCTTCGAAACACTTGAAGCTGCCCTTCCCCCAATAGGAGTAACGTTGAATCAGCTATATCTCTGCCCCCTGGTGATAAACTATCCAGTATTCGAAAACAACAAACAAAAATTTAATGTTTTCTTCTACTGCAGCTGGCAAACACTTAAACAGTTGTCTTGGATGCCTTAAGGCAAGCTCTGCACCTACGTTACTCACTCACCACTACCCAGCAGGTGCGTGTAGCTGGAAGATAAGCTACGGACACGGAGTAGCACTACTACCGTAACCATCTACGGTCATGTTAGTCCGCCACCTACGTTTTAAAGTGGATTCGAACCACTGCAAACATCCATGGCACCACCGGGATTCAGCATTAAATCGTTATCACTTCAAATCTATCAACATTTTGCAAAATCTAAATATAGCATCGTGTAGATTTGGTTTAGTTTGTCACTCTACGGTCATCTTGCGCACACTTTAGGCTAAACCGACCGAGACCCACAGTTTAAAGTTGATTCCGAACCACTGCAAACATCCATGGCCTCACCGGGACTCGAACACGAAACGTGTGGTACCGGGCTCCAAAGCGCTAGCCACTCTGCCATTCAGGCACCACAAATTTAATCATTCGTGTCTTTTGTTGTTGTTGTCGTGTCCCTCATGGAAGGAGAGAAGAGGGGTGCAGCTTTTGTTGTGATGGAGCACCCATAGGTAGAAGTCTGACTTCTGTTCCGTGTCGCTCTTGCAGTCATAGGAGACCGAGACCTACGGCTTAAAAATGGATTCCGAACCACTGCAAGTATCCATGGCATCGGCGGGACTCGAACCCTAAACCTGTGGCACCGAGCGCCAGAGCGCTAGCCACTCGACCATTCAGGCCCCGCAAATGTAATCATATGTGTCTTTTAATTTGCAAATTAAGAAATTAATGAATAAAGGACAAAATTAATGTGCATTTCTTTAGCATTGCGAGACTCATCAACTGGCAGCATTGAGCAGTCGTCGCGACCCAATGAAAAATATAATGCCATCTATTTTAAGTTTCATGTTTTAAGGAATTTCGCAGACGTGTTTTAAGGAGGAACCCCATCATCATTGAACGAATGGCGAACATTCGAGGTTCCGTAATGCCAGATATTTATCTCTCTGGATAAGAAGGGTGTTTAATCTCAATTCAATTAAGGGGAGGGGCATTTGAAGTAAGTGATTTCAATGAGTAGAGCTGCTCTGCGGGTCATTATCATTAAGTAAACGAGCTCGTTTAAGGTAGGGCTTCTGAAGATAACGGGTCCATTATTAAAAGTCTAAGATGGGCAAGATTGCTTTATCAGAGCTTTCAGAGAAGGAATAGAACAAGGAAAAGAGGTCTAGGGGGTGATTATTGGGATGTTAAAGAAGGGAATTTATAGGGGAGAATCAACAAGCTATGTTAATGTGCTGAAGAAATGTCAGATCTATTTAATGAATTTCTTGAATTAAATAAACGCGTTTTTTTTTTAAATCAGTATCACGCAGAATAGCTGTAACAACTGGTATTGTAAATACTTCTTATTGGATGCAAAGAAAGATTCTATTAGTATTCTTATATATTCACCATTTATAAGCGCAGATATCTTTGATTGTATTATTAGATGTGAAGATGAAAGAAGAGATTTCTGCGTATTGTACTAAAGTTTTAAAACGTTGGGAAATTTCATTTAATCATGTAAGGCTCGTTCCCACCGAGACGGGAGGCGGCGACGCGTCACGCGGCGGGGGAAGAAAATTGTTTCGACCCGTTCACACCGAAGCGTCAGAAATCGCTTTACGTCAGTGAAGTTCTAGTCACTTCTACTAGATGGCAATTCTACTATTGGCTCAATCCTAGTCACATGATGCGCAAGCATTTGAGAGTTGAAAGTTGATCAACTCGAAGCGGTGGATTTCAACCGGTTTCAAGCGAATGTCAGGAGGCTAGTCATTGGTCAACGCTTTCACGCTTCAACGCCTCGGTGTGAACGAGCCTTTACCAGTAGTATGGCAGAAATGTAGCAGAATCAGTGATACCCAGGGTGAACTATGATAGATGTTGCGCATCCACAATTTGTAACGTACGCTACTTACGGTGGCATGTGGGGACATATTATTCTCCTCCCATTTCATTTCTTTGAACTCAACAGGCGACATTCTAGCCTACATATTTATTGCGTATCCTTGGTTTAGCCATCCAATATTTCCAATTAGCATAAGTTTGACAAGTTTCAAGCCCAGTTTATTGAACTCCGAATCTCAAAACATTTCAAATTTTTTTTTATTTCTTTTTTTCTTTTCAAAACTGCATTCTACGTTCAGTAAAAATGATCGTCTATTATTAAACAAGCAAAGTTTCCAAAGTGAATTTCTTGGCAATTTAGTAGTACTTCCGTATATGTTGCGGTTTTGAAAAATCCAACTCGATAAGTCTAATTTGGACTGTGTTTTTGTTTGGGATAAGATCTTTGTTTGGAATATGACTCACGTGCATCAAATGGATGGATATCAAAAATATGGTAGAGCAAAATGAATGAATGCCAAAACCAAATGGATGAAACTCAATGCTAAATGGATGGGTTTAGATGGATCCAAATAGATAAATTGATTGAATGGGCGGGTCCAAATGGATGGATATATGTAACTAAATGGAGGGATCCATCCAATTGAATGGATGTCAATGCCAAATGGATGGATGTCAATGCCAAACGAATATCAAAAACATGGTAGAGCAAAATAGATGGATGTCAATGCCAAACGAATGTCAAAAACACGGTACAGCAAAATAGATGGATGTCAATGCTAAATGAATGTCAAAAACATGGTAGAGCAAAAATAGGTGGATGTCAAAACCAAATAGATGGATCTCAATGCCAATTGGATGGATTTAGATGGAACCAAATGGTTGTCTATCAATGCCAAATGGATGGATTTAGATGGAGCCAAATGGATGAATCTAGAGGGATCCAAATGAATGAAGGGATTGGATGGGCATATCAAAATAGATGGCTGGATGTAACTGAATGGAGGGATTAATACAATCGAATGGATGAGTATATCAAATGGATGGATATCAATGCCAAATGGATGAACAGAATGGATGGGCGGATACAAATGGATGGATGGATGTAACTAAATGGAGGGATTCATACAATCAAATGGATATCAATATCAAATGAATGGATGTCAATGCCAAATAGATGGATGGATGGATGTTTGATAGATCCAAATGAATGTCAATGCCAAATGGATGGATGTCAAAAAGTGCTGTAGAGAAACGCCACAGCAAATCCCAAACAAGAAGGAAAAGAATTGTCAGGACAATGACTAGAAAATGTCACATTACCTAAACATCCCGAGTAGAAGGCAGAAGTAAAGTTATTTGGACAAATTTTTAATAAGCGTCCAATCTGGTGATCTTCTCAATCAATCCTAATAAAAGAACAGAGAAAATTAAGTTTTGCACACTTTCATTTATGTATAGATTTCATCTAACAGCTTTTGCAACTATGTGGTTTACTATTAAGCAGATTTTATATTTTTTACCAACCTCATCAATGTATAATATACCAATAACAATGAAATAATTTTCATGGGAAAGTATTTTCTTTAATTTATGGAAAATATTCACTAGGTATATGTCTCAGTGTCTGGAACGAGTTAAGAGCGTGTATATATGGTTTTGTTTGGTTTGTCGCTCTACGGTCATCTTGTGCACACGTTAGGCTAAACAGACCGGGACCGACAGTTCAAAGTGTATTCCGAACCACTCACAAGCATCCAGGCCACAGCCGGCGAGTGCCATATGAGAGAACTTTACGATGTTACATCTTTTCGGCTGAATTAGAGTTTTCTTCTTTCAATTCCTACTACTTGTTCTCCGTATATCTATCTTGTTCAAATTTTCAATCGTTCATAAAACACTTTTGATTCCTCCACTTCAGTTCAAATATATTTTTCGAAACTTGTAGTGGATGACACTGGATGTTGATATTTTTTTTCAAATATCAATTCATTCATTCAATTTAATTCATTCATTTTAGTTTTTTTTTTACATTTAAGTGGCAAGTATCTATTAATAGATGGCGCCAGATTTAAGAGGAAAATTTCAACTTTATTTGTATAGGACTTTTCTGCAATAGAGTGAAATAAAAGTAGGAATTGACTTTAAATTTTTTTTTATATTACTTGTTTATTATGCAACCAAACTTACGCATCTTTTTATTCCTTAAAAATTCCGAAGAGCCATTATAAATTGATTAAAGATATTTGCACAGATCTTCCTCACATTTAGGACAAATTTCAACCAATCATTTAATTGATATTAGTTACCCAAATGTGAACCAGCTAACGAGATTGTACTTTATTTTACTCTTGAGTGTAATGCATAACAATAGTTCGTGATTAAAATTCTGCTAAATATATATACCTCTAACAATGAATGATAATTCAGATAAATTATATTACGCACAACTTAAAAATAAATGGCTTTTTGAATACCGATAGATTCTATGTAATGAGCATAACTAAAGCATTTAAAAGTCACCAGTGATTATCTGCTAATCAAACATCTCCCTATATTGCTATTCAAATTAATGATGAAGTATTTTATAATGTCATGTCTGGTTTTATCAAAGAATCTTGTTAATGTAAATTTGCCTTATTAATTTTTATGGTAAACGCATTTATTATGCAATTATTTCAGTTATCATAGCAATCTGTACCTATTCTGTTTCTACCATGCAAGATAAGTTTTCGGGATTCATATATTAATCCCAAAGTATAGATACAGAAAATAAATCTTTCTGTACAGTATAATAATTTGTTCGATTATAAACAATTTTTATTCGATAAAAAATATTGATGGGTATTTCAATTTCTCATTGTATTAAACAAAATAAAAAAATTGCTTCCATAGATGCTGTTGTTCTAATGCAGCTGGCATTGCAGAGACAGTTCATCTTTATGCCATAAGCAAGGGCTGTTACTCATTTAGCACTACCCAGGAGGCACGTGTAGTTCGAAGATACGCTACTTACGCGAGTAACACTACCACTACAATGCTCTACGATCCTATTCATTGTAGTCACTGCTTTCAGAAATGAAGAGACTCGATGGCGTTTGTGGTGAATGAAGCATCTCGCATCGATACTCAAACTGAGCTTATGAGTTTTCCAGATTTTCTCTCATACGATAAGCAAATACGAAGCTTTAACCTCTAAAAGTCTCTCTTCAACACCCGTCAGTAGGTTGTTCGTTGCATACAAGGGGCCCACTGATGTTCCACCCTCACTTTTCTAACTGGTAATGGATGCACACGGGTTGGGTGAGGTTTGGAGGAAAGAATATAAATATACATGTTGGCCATATGCATGTTGAATATAAATAAACATGTTGGCCATATACATGTTGAATATAAATATACATGTTGGCCATATAAACATACATGTTGTCCATATACATGTTGAATATAAATATACATGTTGAATTTAAATATACAGATTGGCCCTTTTTCTTAACTGCTTGGTGAAGGTGGGACACACGTAACACCAAAGTGTAATCGTTTTTTTTTTCTATTTTCCCACCAGTGTCTACAGTTTGCTTGAAACATAAGGCTCTACATAAGAGATGTAGTATTTTATGCATTCACAATTCTGCCTGTCACAATTACAAACTTAAAACTTTTGTGTGTGTGTGTCTGGTCCCATAATGGCTTGTCGCCACTCTGCCAGGAATAAGGCGGTCTAATGACAAATTGGCTAGCGGTCTTTTGACACCACAGGCTCCAGGTTCGAATTCTGAGGTGGCATGGATGTTTGTGAATGGTTCGAAATCCACGTTGAACTATAGGTTCCGATCTGTTTAGCCCTGGTGTGCACAAGATGACCACAGAGCGAACAAATCAAACTGCCAGCAGTAGCAGTATTTTATTATGTAGTTTAAGAAATGACATTTCTTGAACATCTGTTCATAATTGCAATGCATACCGAAAATTTGTAAATTAATGCATAAAATATGAAAATACGTTTTAAAAATAATATTTGTACACGAATATTATTTTTCTATCAACCGCATAATCCAGTTATTGTTAATAAACTGTTCATAATAAGTTGTTAACTTATTATGAATAGAACAGGCTAGAACTTAACGTGATAGTTGGAACTAAACTATCAAGTTAATAATCTATTTTTTTTTATCACGAATATAATTTTTCTATTTATTCTTGTCAACGACTTAATCAAGTTTAATCAGTACTGTTAATGAAATCACTGTACAAGTGTTTCAATGCATAATATACTCCATTCCTTCTACAATGAGGATAAAGAGCCTACATATTTCATTTAAATGTCACACCACTTACTATGATCCGAGCAAGATAGAGAAAATTTAATCATTCTAATAATGCTGGTTAGCATCTGCGTAGAGCTTTTCAAACATTTTACATTCAAAATGAATGAATGCTTTGCAGCGGATACTCTCTTTAGCCTTCCTGTTATATAAGGCGTGTCGTCATTTGCTGGCTTTCAAAGTTGTCTGCCAGATGTATTTCAAAGTTGTCTGGGTCCCTGAGAAGTAGAAGTTAAAATTAATGAATTCACTAAGTAACGAGCATTATAGTTTTTCTTTTCATATCATAATACGTCATTGTAATTTACCCGATACTATCTGCAAAATATTACATTGTGATATTGGAATAGTATCTGTTGTTCTAATGAAGCTGGCAATATAGACAGTTAATCTTTATGCTATAAGCAAGAGCTGCACCGCTGTCATTTATCCCAAGGGAGCACGTGTAGCTTGAAGATAGGCTGCGGATGCGAGTAATACTACCTCCAAAAACTCTACGATTCTATTAGGACAGGGACCTACGGCTTAAAGTGGATTCCGAACCACTGACAAACATCCATGCCCCCGCCAGAATTGGAACCTGCAGCCTATGGTACCAAAGGCCAGGGCACTAGGCAATTAGCCATCAGGCCGCGGGAGGCATTTGGAGATTAAATAGCATTGTAAGTAATACTTTCTACTCCTGTTCGTCATTTTCGTTCCGCTTATATATATATATATATATATATATATATATATATATATATTGTGGACGTGATGAATACTCATACAAAAATAACATGTTCACATAGGATGAAAAGAGCAATACAAATTTTACATCTTTGTAAATCTTTCTTTCAACAACATTGCTGTAGAAAATGTACCAGACTTCCAGGGAGTTGGAAGGTGGAATTAGAAAATGCTCGTTGCATGCAAATCCACTTTATTGTAAGCCTGTTCACTTACACGCAATTGAAAACAAAAGATTAGATGATGATTTGAGTTTTGGTAAAGCTGCGTGAATACGCAGCAGCCGTTAGCTTCTATCTTGGATTATCCATTGGAAAGATGAAAGAGCATTGCTGGGTAAAGAAAGCGGTAAAGACTAAAAGGAATCTTGCTCAAATACTAAAAGAAATTTTAATAGAGTGAGGTTTTATTATTATTATTTTAATAATAAGTGATGAAAGTAATTAAAATACATGGGAGAGAATTAAAATAAAATGAACGAGTTACTGGAAGAGCACAAAGAGGAAGTCAAATATACTGGGTAGAGAGATTGGAAAAGAAATAAAACAGAAATGATTAAATCGTTGGTTGGGTGAGAAAGAATAGCTAGATAGTGTTTAACAAAACATTTGACTTACTCCACCTTATATATACAAAACAGAAGAAAGCGCACTATAAACGATGGAATTTGCCTAATTCAATACAAGGCTGAACACTGGTAAATATGATTTTTTATTCAATTCACATGAGAGCATACTTCGATAAGTACTATATATATTGTCCAAGTGTTTTTCAGCTGCTTTAGAACGAAAAGAAATTTATACAAACCGGATCATTTGATTTCCAATGCTATGCTATGATCAAAGACAATGTTTTCAGAATGTTTGCCAGCTGCATTAGAGAAAAAAAAAAAAATTTTTTCTTGTACGGACTTAAGGAATTCTCATACAAGGATAACATGTTCATATATGTAAAAGGCATCAAAGTTTTACTTTACTTTTTCTTTCAACAACATCGCTGATCAATAGGCTTTTCATTCAATTCACATAAGAGCACACTTCGATGAGTACTCTCTTCCACCAAAAGCACTCTACGTCTTTGAAGCCTCCGAAATAAATGAGCCCCCAAAGATAAGACATCTGTGCTAATCCCCGCATTCGACAATATTGTTTCCTGCAGCTCGCCTCGCCGCCCTTTTGCATGCTAATCAGGGCTGCTGCACCCCAGGGTGATGAATGGCCATCCTCATCCATTTGGACCGCCCTCAAACGAAGGGGAAAAATGAATTCCTGGCGGCCTATGGCGGGCAATTTTTGGTCTTAATTAGGTCGCCTAATCCCCCCTTTCGTGCCGTGTCGGCCAGGAAAGAAAGCTCTTTCGTTAAGGATGCCACGCCTTTGCTTTTGCACCAACACACCCAAAAAGCACAACAGAACCAGCGCCCGCAGTTCAGGAAATGTATGGTGTACTTAGACTTAATACTTAATACTATTGTAACGAAGTATAATGGGTTATTCAATTAATAGGGTTGCGACAACATATTATTCAGCAATAAAATAAGTTTAGTACTGTGCCAAAAAAGTAAGATCAATTATTTTTCAAAAACTTTTTATTTGTTCTTCCAAATGTAGTTCATCGCCTTCAAAGTCATCCCCTCCGGACACAATGCACTTGTGCCAAAATATCAGCGGCAGGGATGGCTCACAAAGCGCGCATGCATTTTTGCATTTGCATAATGCATTTTTTTAAACTATATTCGAGCTTTAATACTTTTAAAGAATAGAGGATACTTATAAATAATATGTATGCAATTTATATAAAACACGTATATACATATATCTCTAAACTACTGCGCCCAAAAGTACGACCAATTTTTTTTTCAAAATTCTTTATTTATTTTTCCATATTTATTTCTTCGACTTCAAAGTAATCCCCTCCGGTCAAAAAGCACATATTCCAACTTCTTTTCCAATCATCAATGCTAAAAAGTCATTGCCCAGGGATGGCCTTTCAAAGCGAGCACCGATTCTTGTTGAATCTCTTCAATCGACTCAAAACGGTGCCCCCGGAGTGAACTTTCGAGTTTAGGAAGTAGCCAGAAATCACACGGTGTGAATACGGTGGTTGTGGAACGAAAGGGGTTTCATTTTTGGCAGAAAAACTCACGAAGAATCCATGCAGTGTGAGCTGGCGCATTCAGTGTTTTCGGTACTTATCGAGATTGGACGCATTTGAGGCCCAAAATGGAATTGACCTATTCTTTTGAAATTCCAACATTATCAACGAATGCCTTCTGCAACATTCTATACGCTTCTGCAAAACGAATTAAATGCAAGTTCTTCGCTCAATTCATTCAGACATTTCAAAATCGCCGGAATCATTTTGAGCGTCTCATAAAACCAAGCGTAATTCAAGCACTAATGAATATTTTGACGTCGAATTTCATACAGATATCAAGGACAGTGCCAGCAACCTAAAAAAGAAAAAAATTACATTTCATACACCCGAAATTCCATAAGAAATATTTGTTTCGTTATCTTTACCTCCGCTACATTATCATTAGATTTCTTGTGTAAGAATGATTACATTATGATTGCAATTATAGTTCTCTATTTAAAATAAATATTTTTGTGAGATAAAAAAAAGACGAACAGTAAATCTTCTTCGCGCTGCCGACACGACTAAAAAGAACATTCCTTTTTTTTTTGCCCAAGAATGTATACCTCGTTATTTGCAAACATGTCACGGGTTGGACATCACACTCAACTTCCCACCTATGCAAACTCTTGCTTCACAGTGCACATTCCAGAGGGAAGGGGGGTATATTCCTCGGCAGAAAGTCTCTCTTCCACGAGTCGTTTGTAGGATGGAGCATTTTTAATGGTGCCATATCTTAGCACGGCTATTACGCAGCGAGATACTTTGCCTTATGGCTCTTGGGAAAGAAGTTCTGCCTTTGCATTCAATGGAGGAGTTTAATAGCAGGACTCTCGACTTGAAGAAGACATTATGTCTTAAGAAGATAATGTGCTTTGGCAGAATCTTTGCTACTTGAGGAAAGATTCTACAGGAAAGGGTATTCAAATAAAAAGTATGTCTTCCCATTTTTTGTCGCGTTGAGCTGTTTACATTATCATTGATAGAGTGTTAAAGATATATATAATGATGACGTGCTCGCAGACATAGTTTTTTTTAGTTTGTAACATTTTCATAGTCAAAAAATTCAGGTTTACCAAAATGGGTGGAATTTCTGATGCACAATGAAATTTTGTAATGCTGTATTCAAGAAAAAGGATTTAATAAATACGCTTGTTTTAAAGTATTCAATTAAAAAAGTATTCAATTAAATTATTCATTGCGTTGCTTTAGATAATTTTATTATTTCAAATATAGAGCCTAATGGCCGAATGGCTGGCACTCTAACGCTCGCCACAGTACTCGTACTCGTGCCACAGGTTTCGGGTTTGAGTCCCGGCTGTTCCATATATGTTTGTAGTGGTTTGGAATCCATTTTAAACCGTAGGTTCCGGTGTACTAGGATCGTAAACCGTTGCGGGGGTACTGTTACTCCGCAGTTTATTTTCAAGCTACACGCACCTCCTGGGTAGTACCAAGTAAGTAACTTCGGTGCAGCGCTTGCTTTAAGGCCTCCAAGACATGAACAAATGAGCAAATCTCAAGATAGGATGGCGATCTCAAAATGGCGATTTTTGTTTCGTTATCTTTACTTCCGCAGCGTTATCATTGGCCTTCTTATGTAAAAATGATTACATAATATTTCACTATTGCAATTAAAGTTCTTTATTTAAAAGAAATATTTTTGCAAGATAAAACAATGAACAGCAAATCTTCTTCATGCTGCTTTGATATGGCAGGCCTCAGGTACTATTCCTGGCGGTGGCATGGATGTTTGTGAGAATGGTTCGTAAACCACTTTAAACTGTAACTCTTCAACCACTTTTTAACTGTAACTGTTCCACTTTAAACTTTAACTGTTTAGCTCTAGTGTGCACAAGATGACCATTGAGCGACGAACCAAACAAATCTTCGAGCTGCTGTCACGCCTATAAAAAAATATCAATTTTTTTTTTTTTGCCCAAGAATGTGTGTACCTCGTTATTTGCAAACATGTCACGGGTTGGACATCACACTTAACTTCCCACTGATGCAAGCTCTTCCTCCACAGCACACATTCCTTGCGCTTCATGAAGGAGTTTAATAGCAGGACTCTCGATTAGAAGAAGACATTCATGTATTTAGATGTGTTCTGGCACAATCTTGGTTGCTTGAAGAAAGATTCTAAGGGTAGGTTATTCAAATAAAAAGGCTTTGCTCCCTTTTTTGTCGCGTGAGGTGTTTACGTTCCATTGAAAGAAGGCTCTAAAAATATAAAATGATGACGTGCCGGCGACACGTTTTTTTAGTTTGAAATATTTTCATCATCATAAAATTTAGGTTAAGCAAACTAATTTCTGTTGAACAATGAAATTTTGTAATGTAGTAAATTTTGTAATCAAGAAAAAGGATTCAATAAATATGCTGGTTTAAAAAAATTAAATTAAATTAAATTATTTAATGTGCTGCTTTGTTGTTGCTGTCTTATCCCGCATGAAAGGAGGGAAAGAGGGCAGCTTCTGTTCTGATGGAGCACCCGCAGGAAGAAGTCAGACTTCTGCTCCGTGACGCTCTTACCGGGGCTCATAGGAGACCGGGACCAACGGCTTAAAGGAGTTCGAAACCACTACAAACATCCATAGTATCGCCGGGACTCGAACCCAAAATCTGTGTCACCGAGAACCAGAACGCTAGACACTCGACCATTCAGGCCCCTATGTGTAGCTTTAGATCATTTTATTATTTAAAAAATATGGGGCCTGATGGCCGAGTGGCTAGCTCTGTGGCGCACTACCCACAGGTTTCGGGTAATAGTCCCTGCAATGCCATGGGTGTTTGTAGTAGATCGCAATCCACTTTAAGCCGTAGATCTCGGTTTAACAGGATCGTACAGCAATGCAGGGGTAGTGTTACTCCCTCGGTAGCTTATCTTCAAGTGACACGCACCTCCCGTGTAATGCTCAGTGAGAAACGTAAGTGCAGCGCTTGCATTAAGGCATCCAAGACAACTGTCTAAGTAATTGCCAGCTGCATTAGAACAGAAACAAATTAATATTTCTTAAATCAATTCATTGGGTGAAAATAAAAAAAAGGCATGAACAAATCTCAATATAGGACGCCAATTTTAAACTTCCGCTACGTAATCATTGGCTTATGTAAGAATGATCACATTACGATTGCAAATAAAATACTCTATTTAAAAGAGATATTTTTGTGAAATAAAAAGATGAATAGCAAATCTTCTTCGTGCTGCTGTCACGCTTATAAAAAAAGATCAATTTTTTTTTGCCCAAGACTGTGTAATACCTCATCATTTGCAAATATGTCGTGGATGGGACATCACACTCAACTTCCCACCTATGCAAACTCTTGCTTCACAGTGCACATTCCAAAGGGGGAAATATTCCTCGGCAGAAAGTCTCTCTCCTACAAGTCATTTGTGGGATGGGGCGTTTTAATGGTGCCGTATCTTAGCACGGCTATTACACAGCGAGACACTTTGCTGTTATGGCTCTTGAAAATAAGTTCTGCCTTTTGGAGGAGTTTAATAGCAGGACTCTCCAAGAGAAGAAGACATCATGTCTTTAAAAGATAATGTCCTTTCGGCAGAATCATGGTGCTTCAAAGATTCTGTGGGAAGTTATTCAAATAAAAGGATGCTCCACTTTTTTGTCGCGTTGAGGTGTTTACGTTCCATTAAAAGAAGGCTAAAAATATATATCATGATGACACGGGGTTTTTAGTTTGAAACATTTTCATCATCAAAAAAGTTAGGTTTGACCAAATGGGGGAAATCAATTTCTAATGCACAATGGAATGTTGATCGGAAATTTTGTAAGGTCTTATTTAAGAAAAGTCGTGAATCATGAAATTTTGTAATGTCGTAGTCAAGAAAAAGGATTCAGTAAACACGATGATTTAAAAAAAAAAAAAAGCATTCAATTAAATTATTCATTGTGTTGCTCTTGATCATTTTATTATTTCAAATATAAATTGAATTAAATTATTGAATTGGGTCGATACATTTATATTTTTTACATTTATATTTAGTTTTTAATTAAATTTTGCAAATTTGTTGTTCTAATACAGCTGGCAATAGAGATACAATAAATACAATAGTTAATCTTTATGCCATAACTAAGGGCTGCGTCACTTTTACTCATTTAACACTACTCAGGAGGCACGTGTAGCTTGCAGTTAGGTTACGGACGTGAGTAATACTATTTCCACAACGCTCTACGGACCTATTAGACTGGGACCTACAGTTTAAAGTGAATTCCGAACCACTCCAAACATCCATGGTACCGCCGGGACTCGAGCCGAAACTTGTGGTACCGAGCGGCAGAGTGCTAGGCACTCGGTCATTCAGGCTCATGTAAGAATAATAGTAAACGCGAAAATAATGATTCATTCTGTTTCAATTCCTCACACCAAACAAATGTCCATAGTGGGTCTAAATCTATTATATAGTCATAAATAGGGTGATGTATCATTTTATATGCGGCCCGCGCAGTTAGGATGCACATACAAAGTGGACCGCAAGATCATTAGGGTTGATCTTGCGGTCCACTTTGTATGTGCTATTACATACTATATGCTTTGTACATACTATTTTTACCATTGCAATTAAAGTTCTCTATTTAAAAATAAATATTTTTGTGAGATAAAGAGATGAACAGCCATCTTCTTCGTGCTTACTGTCACGTCTTTAAAAATATCAATTTTTTTGCCCAAGAATGTGTATACCTATGTGTAATTACTATGTGAATGTGTAATTACTATCTTCATCCGTATAATAGAGGCAATCATTTCTGCAACATTCTTTGCGATGGCTAAATCTCTTAATACATCTTCATTCGTCTTATGGAACCTTAATGCCTCCCGCGAAATGTCCGGGGCTGAAACATTCTTTTGCCGTGCAAATCCGCGGAGAGTAAAAATAGATCTGACCCGGTACCATGCACCTTAACAAGCTGCAGTGTATACAAAGTAATCTACATGAAGAATTTTAACCGTAACATGTTTTTAGGGTTTACATAGTAATCCAGATGAAAAGAATTTACCGTGACATGTTTTTAATGCTTACAGAAGGACTACCTGAAGAATGGACAGAAGGAAGGATGCTATTAGAATTACCACCATAACGTTGTACTGTATACAGAGTAAACAACATTATGAACTATCACATTTTGCAAAGAATACAGTGCCATCTATACGAAGAGTTTCTACCATAAGATGTCTTTAGCGTTTACATAGTAAGTCACATGAAAAGATTTTACTGTAACACGTTTTTAATGCTTACAGAATAATGTACGTTAGGAACTATCACCGTAACATGTTGTAGTGTATACAGAGTAATGTGTACTATGAACTATCACTTTAACATGTTGTAGTGTATACAGAGTAATCTACATCATAATGTAAATTATTGATGATAGTGGTAGTAACTCAATTCAACTTAATATGTGGTGAAATCTACGTTACATAATCACGTTACATGAAATATACGTTACTATCCTCATCCATTTAATGGAATCGACTATTTCAGTAGCGTTCTTTCCGATATCCAAATCTCTTAATAGCTCTTCATTCGTCTTGTGGGCTTTAATGACTGCAGCGAAATGTCCGACCCATTAATCCGGCGCAGAAACATGCAAATCCGCGTAAAGGAAAAAATTGATCTGACCCGGAATCACGCATGGAAAAGTATCTTCCCTATCTGCCAAGGAAGAATCAACCACAATGAACTCATTCCTATGCCCCTCCGCAGTTCTGGGTTGCGACCAATTATGTTCCTCATCCATTCCTACTATTTTTCTTTATTCATTTTTCTCTAACATTCTTCTTTTGCTTTATTGTTTGCATTCAGCTGCAGCATTCGTCAGGGACCTGTTCTATTCTCATACTTCTTCTTCTTTTTCAGTTCTAGTTCTTCTTTTGAGAAGTATAGAATATGTAGCAAAAAGAGGTTCTTGCTGGAATAGAATGAATGGACATGTCCCAGACGGTAAAGATTCAGTGGGAGCATAGATTCGGACTTTTCTTTTCTGTTTGTAAGGAGTCAGAGAGGGAGGTGAGGGGGGGTGGGGGTGGGGATAGGTAGTTGGGAAAGATGGGTTAAATTTTATTCCAAGCCATTTTGGTTCATTTTTTATTCGGTTTTGGGAATTGAAGAAGTTTCTCTTTCCATTCTTAGGGTAGTCAGCTACTATTTTGTCTGTCTTTTTTGCTATTTTCTTTTCTTTTTATATTTCTTTCCCGCCTTCATAAAGAAGGCGTATTGCAAGAATCTTGTCTCGCGTCTGCCCCCATCTGTCATCCAAATAGTTCGGGTTCGTTTCCAGTCCGAGGATTCATTCGTCATCTTATCTTTTAGCCACACGAATGGCTTAAGCAGTGTGATTTTGAAAATTCAATGGCTCTTTCAACATTTGACCTTGAAAAACTCAGTGCTCTCCAAGATAAATAAAGGCAAATGCCACGAAATAGGACTGAGACTCTAAAAAGTAAGATCTGTGATAAAATATACTACTGTGCCCAGACAGTAGAGTACAGGAGTACAGCACATTCACCAATATCATTCATAAGTGCTATTATGTCAGCATTATTTATTGAAACATTTATTTAAAAAAAAAAAATTGAGCTAAAGTAATGAGTCGGCTAACTGTCGGCGGTTAAATTTATTCTTGTGCAGGACATAAGAATAAATGTAAAAAAAACTTCATAAGATTTATACCGAAATAAGGAAAGGCATGAATTTATTCTGAAACATTAATATGAATGCATGAAATTGTAATACGGCACAGATTATTCCTAGTCTTAAAAAAAAAAAAAAAAAAAGAAAAGAAAAAAACTGGGCCTGATCAAAAGCAATGAAAATGGATTGCATAACATTCCAGAAGAAACCAAAAATAGATCCCAAAAAACTTTTTCCACCCCTGAAAAAAATGCAAAGTTCCCTCTTCGAATTTCTTAAATGTATTATGATAGCTACATTACGTATAAAGAGATTGGAATAAATGCATAACTTCGGTCATTCTTGCCACCTGCTCTAAAAAGTTTTGATTTATCATCTTTAACTTATTCCAAAACGAGAAACTCGAAGAATTTTTATGCCCCTTTTTTTACCACATGAAGAACTTATTATTTCTCAGCGTTCCACAGTTCTTCAATAAATATTCTCTACAGGGGTTGGAAAGATGATAAAAATTCACCACCATTGGCTGCATTATGGAATGAATAAATCTTAAATAGCTTAAGAACGAAATCATCTCCCCCAAGTTGGCCTCCAGCCTATTGTATTAATTTTGATTTGAATTTAAATTTATTTAGTAAATAAATGCATTTTTATTATTTACTGTTATGCACTTAAAAAAAAAAAAGAAAAGTATGCACTCTTTATGTACTAAAGTAATACAATTGCTGCTATGAAAAATGAAAATAGTTTATTTAAATATATGTATTAGGTTTTCTTTTGCTGATAGACTTTGCTGCATGAGTCACTTAACTGGGAGTCTGGATGAAAAATGCAGTATGCAATGAAAAATGCAAGCTCCTGGGCGATGCTACGACTGCATGTTTGCAGTCGTAGCATCGCTCAGAGCTAAAGATCGACCATAAAACAGTTTAACCCATTTGCACGAAGGTGAATTCAAAAAAGAAACTTGGTGTTTGGATGCCACATCAATTAACAGACACACACACACACACACACAAATATGACGTATCGAATTTCCATCTGCAAAGCCTTGGCCAAACGGAATGAAATCGATCTATTTCTTTTGACGGAGGGTAACTGGGGATGAGAAATGTTCACATACGACAACATTGTGCGAAAACGTTAAAACGATCGTGGTCAAAGCGCGGTGAAGCAGCTCAAACAATGGCCAAACCAGGACTAACGGCCAGGAAGGTTCTGCCGTGCATTTGGGGGGACTGGAAAATAATCTTTTATTATGTGTTGCTTCCATATGGCCAAACACTGAATTCGGATCTCTACTGTCAACAACTGGACCGTTTGAAGCCAGCGTCTGACCAGAAACGGCCAGAATTGGCCAAAAGGAGAGGTGTTGTGTTCCATCAGGATAACGCCAAGTCGTAAATGACTCTAGTGACTGGACAGAAACTCCGGAGTTTGGTTGAGAAGTTTTGGTGCATCCACCTTATAGTTCGGACCTAGCACCATCGATTACAATTTTTTTCTTGCATTGCAAAAATTCTTTAGTGATAAGAAACTGGCATCAAGAAAAGATTGTGAAAGTCGATTAACTAAACGTTTTCGCCATTAAAGAATAAAACTTCTATGAGAGAGGCTCTATAAAACTAAATTTAAAATTACAACAAATTATAGAATTTTTTTTTCTTCTTCTAATGTTCGCATACGACAACATTGTTCACATACGACAACATTGGACAGACACTTAGACAGTTGTCTTGGATGGCTTATGGCTAGGGCTGCACCGACGTTACTCAGCACTACTCAGGAGGTGCGTGTAGCTTGAAGATAAGCGACGGCCGCGGAGTACCGCTACCACTGCAATTCTCTACGATCCTGTTAGACCGGGACCTACGTTTTAAAGTGGATTCCGAATCACTATAAACATCAATGGCCCCGCCGGGACTCGAACACGAAACCTGTGGTACCGAGCACCAGAGCGTTTTGCCACTCGGCCATTCCGGCCCACAAATTATAGAACAAAACGTTGCATATTTGACGAAAATTGATAATCCCAAACGTGTTAAATAAAGTCTTGAAGTTTCCGTAAATATAATGGATTTATTTTCCCTCAACCTCATATAATACAGCGCGCATCAGGATTGCCAGTTTGGAGCAAACATACTCCTCACGTGATCTCACGTGACTTTCACAATCCACTGTCAGGAGGGAATAAGCTCTATTGTACTCGTAATCCGTGTTTCATTCTCTTTTTACCCATTTCAGATTGGAGAATTTTTATCTTATGATAATTAAAATAAAAATATTATTTTAAAATGCTGAAATACTAGACAAAGAAAACCCCGTCGCTGCATCCTGCAAGGCTAAATAATTCGACTGAAGTGATAACGAAAGGATTAACTCGGAAAGGTCGCGTTCGCCATAATTAACTGAACAATTTTTGATTCTGGCTGATAATTAGGCAGACTGGCTTGCTGAGCTAAATTGATTAATAGTTTAAATCATATTCTTAACAGAGATGAGGGGCTGTAAACTCATTGCTGCAGATCGCGGCCTGACAAAAAATAGTGATTGGACGTGAGAGCTTATTTACGGAATACAAAATGGATTATTTCTCTTAAACGAACAAAAGAATTGAGCAGTAAAGTGGTTTAATAGTTGTAGGGTGAAGGGTTTTTTTCTCTATACCGCATGGCGTCAGTGGAAGAAAAAGGGGATACAGGGTACAAAATTTGACAAACTTCCTTGTCTACGCCAGGATGAACTTGATAAATATGTAAACTAGAAAGTGTTTTTGTCTATCTCAAGGAGAAGGAGAGCACGAGACACGCAAATGATCTTGCGGGCCACTTTGAAAATGCATCCTAATTCCGAGGGTCGCATATAAAATTAGGTCTTTCCGTATTATATTTAGAGACGCTATAGACATTTTCTGGAGTGAAAAATTGAAACTGAATGAATTATTATTACTACTATTCTTACATGTAAACACAGGTAGTATAATAATAATAATAATATACATGCATTGTAAAGAAATATATGAAACTAAAAATGAAATAAAAAAATATCTAAACATAAACGAGTTAAACAAATGAAATCATTAAAAAATATTTATTTGACTAGTGCGATATTTGCTTCTTCATTCTTTCTCTTAGCAGTTGTTATGTTTGAGCTTGTTTTGCGTCTCGTCAATTTCATTTGCAATTGCAATGTATACAGAATAACCCACATGAAAAATTTAAACCGTAACATGTTTTTAGTGTTTACAGAGCAATCCACATGAAAAGCTTTTACCGTAACATGTTTTTAGTGTTTACAGAATAATCTACAATATGAACTATCCCCTTAGAACCTATCAACTATGATAGGAACTATCACCTTAATATGTTGCAGTGTATACAGTGTAATTCACATGAAGAATTCTAACCGTAACATGTTTTCAGTATTTACCTAGGGATTCAATAGAAAGTTTTTACCATGACATGCTTTTAATGCTTACAGAGGTCAGGTCGAACGGCCTGAAATAAATAGATTTGAAAACACATTTTTTACTTATAATTGACGATTCCGTAATTATTACAAAAAATGATAATTACGTAATATATAATTGATGATTAAAAAAATTACGGTTATAGCTCCTAATGTACATTAGAATTATCACCATAATATTTTGTAATGTATACACAGTAATGTGGGCTGTGAGCTATCACATTAGGAACTATCACCATAACATAATCATTAGTGTATACATTTCTGTATACACTAATGAATGTAGTTGTAGGGTATGCAGAGTAACTACATTAGGAAGTATCATTTTCACTCAACTTAATATGTGATGAAATCAACGTCATAATTCTCTCGAAATAATTACGATTCTCGTCCACTTAATAGAAGTAACTATTTCAGCAACGTTCTTTCCGATGGCCAAATCTCTTAATACATCTTCATTCGTCTTTTGGACCTTAATGATTGCAGAGAAAAGTCCAGACCAGAAACATTCTCTTTCCCATGCAAATCCACGGAAAGGTAAAATAGACCTGACCCGGAACCACGCATAAGAAAGCAACTTTCCCATTTGCCATGAAAGAAGCAAGCATAATGAACTCATTCCTGTGGCCCGTCGCAGTCTCCTGGAAGCGACCAATTATGTTTCCAACTTTATCCGATTTCGGTTTCTGTCCATTCCTACTATCTTCTTCTATTTTTCTGTAACATTCTTCTTTGCTTTTATTGTTCGTATTCAGCTGCAGCATTCGTCAGGGACCTGTTCTATTCTCAACCTTCCTCTTCTTTTCTTTTCAGTTCTAGTTCTTTGAGAAGTATGGAACATGTAGCAAAAAATGTTCTTGCTGTAATGGAATGAATGGACATGTCCCAGACGGTATAAGATTGAGTGGGAGAGTAGATTCGGACTTTTTCTTTTCTGTTTGTTAGGAGTTAGAGATGTGGGGGGAGGGGGAGTAGTTGGGAAGGATGGGTTAAATTTTATTCCACGATATTTTGGATCATTTTTTATTTGGTTTTGGGAATTGAAGATTTTTCTCTTTCCATTCCTTTTGGGGCAGTCAGCTACTTTTTTTTTTTCTGTCGTTTCTGTTCTGTTCTTTTTATTTTTATATTTATTTCCAACCCCCACCCCCCTTTCCCGTCTTCATAAAGAAGACGTATTGCTGAATCCCGTTTCGCATCTGCCCTCATTTGTCATCTGAATAGTTCGGGTTCGTTTCCTAGGATTCATTCCTCATTTTATCTTTTAGCCACACGAATGGCTTAAGGAGTATTCAAAATTGAAATTTCAATGGTAAATTTGGAAATTCAGTGGCTCTTAAAAGTTTTAACATTTGATTCTTGAAAAAACGAGATACATAAAAGCAAATTTCCCGCGCAATAGGTTTAGTTTGGTGTGTACAGAGTAATGTAAAGCTTTTACCGTGACATGTTTTTAATGCCTACAGAATAATGCACATTAGAAACTGTCAACGTAATATTTTTGTGTTGTATACAGGGTAATGTGCACTATGAACTATCACTTTAATATGCTTTTAGTGATTGCAGAGTAATCTTTACTATGAACTATCAGCTTAACATGTTGCAGTGTATACAGTGTAATCCACATGAAGAATTTTAACCGTAACATGTTTTAGTGCTTATAAAGTAATCGACATGGAAAGTTTTTGCAGTGACATGGTTTTAGTGTTTACAGATTAAGGAACTATCATGGAGGAACCGTTAGGAACCGTTAGGAACAATCATCTTAACATGCTGAAGTTTATACAGAATATTCCACATGAAAAGTTTTTAGCGTAACATATTTTTAGTATTTACATAGTAATCCACATGAAAAGTTTTTACCCTGACATGTTTTTAATGTTTGCAAGTAATCTACATTACTATCTTTTTCCCTCAATTTAATATGTGGTGACATCAACTTGAAATAATTACTATCCTCATCCATTTAATGGAAGCAACTGTTTCAGAAACATTCTTTCCGATGACCTACTATTTTAATACATTTTCATTCGTCTTGCAGAGCCTAATGACTCCGGCATAATGTCCAGAGCAGAAACATTCTTCTTGCCATGCAAACCGAGGGAAGGAATAATAGATCTGACCCGGAACCACGCATAAGAAAGCATCTTCCCCTTCCATAGTAACTATAATGAACTCATTCCTCTGCCCCGTCGCAATCTCTGGGAAGCAACCAATTATGTCTCCAACTTTATCCGATTTCGGTTTCTGTCATTCCTACTATTTTTCCTTTTCTTTTTTTCTCTATCATTCTTCTTTGCTTTTATTGTTCGTATTCAGCTGCAGCATTCGTCAGGGACCTGTTCTATTCTCAACCTTGACTTGTTCTTTTTTTTCTAGTTCTTTGAGAAGTATAGAACATGTAGCAAAAAAAGGTTCTTGCTGGAATGGAATGAATGGACATGTCCCAGACGTGTAAGATTGAGTGGGAGAGTTGATTCGAATTTTTTCTTTTCTGTTTGCAAGGAGATAAACAGGGAGTGGGGGTGGGGGGAGTAGTTGGGAAGGATGGGTTAAATTTTATTCCATGCCATTTTGGGATAATTTTTTATTCGGTTTTGTGAATTGAAGAAGTTTCTCTTTCCATTCTTTTGGGGCAGTCAGCTGCTTTTTTTTTCTGTCGCTTCTGTTCTTTCTTTTTTCTTTTTATATTTCTTTCCAGCCTTCATAAAGAAGACGTATTGCAAGAATCCTGTTTCGCGTCTGCCCTCATCTGTCATCCGAATAGTTCGGGTTCATTTCCAGTCCGAGGATTCATTTCTCATCTTATCTCTTAGCCACACGAATGGCTTAAGGGGTGTGCGATTTGAAAATTCAGTGGCTCTTAAAAGTTTCAACATTTGATCCTTGAAAAAACGCAGTGCTCTCTAAGATAAATATAGTCAAATGTCACACGCAATAAGACTGAGACTATAAAAGTAATGTCTATGATAAAAATACTACTGTGCCCAAAAGGTAAGACCAATGAATTTTTTTTCAAAAACCCAGAACTCAGTTCTAACTCAGTTTTTTTCAAAAACTCTGTTTATACAGAAACCACATGGAAAGCTTTTACTGATGTTCCTAATGCTTACGCAGTAATGTATGTTAAAAATTATAACAGTATCTTGTTATAGTGTATGCAGAATAAACTACATTATGAACTATCACCTTAACATTCTGCAGTGTATACAGAGTAATCCACATGAAGACTTTTTACCGCAACATGTTTTTAATGCGTACAGAGTTATCTACATTTTGAACTGTCATTTTAACTAAACTTTATATGTGGACAAATCAACGTCAAAACTCTCTCGGAATAATTACTACCCTCATCCACTTAATGGAACTATTTCAGCAACATTTTTTCCGATGACTAAATCTCTTAATACCCCTTCATTCGTCTCGCGGACCTTAATGATTCCGGCGAAATGTTCAGAGGAGAAACATTCTTCTGTTATGCAAATCCGAGAAAAAAAATAGATCTGACCCGGAACCACGCATAAGAAAGCATCTTCCCCGTCTGCCATGGAAGTAGCTGCCGTAATTAACTCATTCCACTATGGCCCGTCGCAGTCTCTGAAAAGCGACCAATTATGTTCCCAACTTTATCCGATTTCGGTTTCTGTCCATTCCTAATATTTTTTCTTCTTCTTTCTTTCTCTAACATTCTTATTTGCTTTTATCGTTCGTATTCAACTGCAGCATTCGTCAGGGGACCTGTTCTATTCTCAACCTTCTACTTGTTCTTTATTTTTTAGTTCCTCTTTGAGAAGTATAGAACATGTAGCAAAAGAGGTTCTTGCTGGAATAGAATGAATGGACATGTCCCAGACGGTATAAGATTGAGTGGGAGAGTGGATTCGGACTTTTCTTTTCTGTTTGTAAGGAGTCAGAGAGGGAGGTGGGGGGTGGGGGTAGGTAGTTGGGAAAGATGGGTTAAATTTTATTCCACGCCATTTTGGATAATTTTTTATTCGGTTTTGGGAATTGAAGAAGTTTCTCTTCTCCATTCTTGGGCAGTCAGCTACTTTTTTTTTTTTTTTTTTTTTTTTTGTCGTTTCTGTTCTTTTCTTTTTATATTTCTTTCCCACCTTCATAAAGAAGACGTATTGCAAGAATCCTGTTTCGCGTCTGCCCCCATCTGTCATTGGAATAGTTCGGGCTCGTTTCCAGTCCGAGGATTCATTTCTCATCTTATCTTTTATCCACACAAATGGCTTCCGGAGTGTGATTTGAAAATTCAGCGGCTCTTAAAAGTTTCAACATTTGATCCTTGACAAAAAAGCAGTGCTCTCCAATATAAATAACGGCAAATGTCACGCAGTAGGACTTTAAAAGTAAGATCTATGATAAAAAATACTACTGTGCCCAAAAAGTTTGCTGTTGTTGTTGTGTATACAGGGTGTATACTTTTACTGTAACATTTTTTAGTGTTTACAGAGTAATTTACATTAGGAAATATCGCAGTAATATTCTGTAATGTATACAGGATAATGTACATTAGAAATATCGCAGTAATATTCTGTAATGTATACAGGATAATGTACATTAGGAAATATCGCAGTAATATTCTGTAATGTATGCAGGATAATGTACATTAGGAAATATCGCAGTAATATTCTGTAATGTATACAGGATAATGTACATTAGGAAATATCGCAGTAATATTCTGTAATGTATACAGGATAATGTACATTAGGAAAACTATCACTTAATAATAGAAATTCGCAGCAATATTTTGTAATGTATAATGTACAGAACTATCACTTTAATATTTTGTAATGTATGCAGGGTAATGTACATTAGAACTGTCCCCGTAATATTTTTTGTAATGTATGCAGGGTATTGTGCACTATGAACTAACACGTTAAAATGCTGTAGTGTATACTGGGAACTATCCTTTCACTCAACATAATATGTGGTGAGATCAACGTATCCATTAATACTATCCTAATCCATTTAATGGAAGCAACTATTTTACCAATAGCCAAATCTTTTAATACTCCTCAATCGTCTTGCAAGACCTTAATGACTTTGCCGAAATGTCCAGAGCAGAAAATTCTTTTGCCATGCAAATCAGCGGGAAGGAAAAAATAGACCTGACCCGGGACCGCGCATAAGAAAGCATCTTCCCCTTCCATAGTAACTATAATGAACTCATTCCTGTGCCCTGTCGCAGTCTCTGGGAAGCAAACCAATTATGTTCCCAACTTTATCCGATTTCGGTTTCTGTCCATTCCTACTATTTTATTCTTCCTCTTTTCTTTTTCTCTAATATTCTTTCTCTGCTTTTATTGATCGTATTCAGCTGCAGTATTCGTCAAGACCTGTTCTATTCTCAACCTTCTACTTTTCTATTTTTTTCAGTTCTTTCTTTTGAGTAGTATAGGTTCTTTCTGGAATGGAATGGATGGACATGTCCCAGACGGCATAAGATTGAGTGGGAGAGTAGATTCGGATTTTTCTTTTTCTGTTTGTAAGGAGTTAAGAGAGGGGGAGGGATGGGGGCGAGTAGTTGGGAAGAATGGGTTAAATTTTATTCCACGCCATTTTGGAATCCTTTTTTATTCGGTTTGGGAATTGAAGAAGTTTCTCTTTTCCATTCTTTGGGGCAGTCAGCTGCTTTTTTTTTTTTTCTGTCGCTTCTGTTCTTTTTTTTTCTTTTTATATTTCTTTTCCAGCCTTCATAAAGAAGACGTATTGCAAGAATCCTGTTTCGCGTCTGCCCTACCATCTGTCATCCGAATAGTTCGGGTTCATTTCCAGTCCGAGGATTCATTTCATCTTTATCTTTTAGCCACACGAATGGCTTAAGCAGTGCAATTTGAAAATTCTGTGGCTCTTTAAAGTTTTCAGCATTTTGATCCATTGAAAAAACAGCAGGGCTGTCCAAGATAAATAAAGACAAATGTCACACGCAAAAGTTTTGTTTTAGTGTGTACAGAGTAATGTAAAGCTTTTACCGTGACATGTTTTTTAATGCTTACAGAATAATGCACATTAGAAACTGTCAACGTAATATATTCTTGCAATGTATACAGGGCAATGTGCACTATGAACTATTACTTTAACATGTTTTTAGAGTTTGCAGAGTAATCTTTATTAGGAACTATCCCCTTAACATGGTGCAGTGTATACAGTTTAATCCACATAAAGAATCTTAACCGTAACATTTTTTTTTAGTGTTTACAGAGTAAATGACATGGAAAACTTTTACCTTAACATGGCTTTAGTTTTTACAGAGTAAGGAATTATCGTCTTATTAACCATTAGGAACTATCATCTTAACATGCTGCAACTTATACAGAATAATTACATGTAGAAATTTTACCGTAACATGTTTTTAATGCTTACAGAGTAATCTACATTAGGAAGTATCTTTTCTCTCAACTCAACGTGTGGTGAAATCCACATCAAAATTTCTCTCAATAATTACTAACCTCATCCATTTAATGGAAGCAACTATTTCATCAACGTTCTTTTCGATGACCAAATCTCTTTACCTCTTCATTAGTCTTTCGACCTTAGTGACACCTTAATGACTCGAAATGTCCGATCGAAGCGCAGAAACATTCTTCTCTCATGCAAATCCGCAGAAAGAAAAATAGACCTGACAAGGAAACCACCCATAAGAAATCATCTTCTCCCATTTGCCACGGAATGACCAACCATAATGAGCTCATTCGTTTGTCCCGTCGCAGCAGTCTCTGCAGCAAGCGACCAATTATGTTCCCAACTTTATCCGATTTCGGTTTCAGTTCATACCTACTATTTTTCTTCTTTCTTTTTTCTCTAACATTCTTCTTTGCTTTTTTATTATTCGTATTCAGCTGCAGCATTCGGCAGGACCTGTTCTATTCTCAACCTTCTTCTTCTTTTAGCTCTAGTTCTTTGGAGAAGTATAGAACATGTAGCAAAAATGTTTTGCTGTAATGGAATGAATGGACATGTCCCAGACGGTATAAGATTGAGTGGGAGAGTTGAATCGGACTTTTCTTTTCTGTTTGCAAGGAGTTAGGGGAGAGAGGGGGAGGGGGGGATGTATTTTGGGAAAGATGGGTTAAATTTTTATTCCACGCCATTTTGATCATTTTTTATTCGGTTTTGGGAACTGAAGAAATTTCTCTTTCCATTCTTTGGGGAGTCAGGTACTTTTTTTTCTGTTGCTTCTGTTCTTTCTTTTTTTCTTTTTATATTTCTTTCCAGCCTTCATAAAGAAGACGTATAGCGGAATCCTGCTCGCGTCTGCCCTACCATCTGTCATCCGAATAGTTCGCTCCGTTTCCAGTTCGAGGATTCATTCCTCATCTTATCTTTTTGCCACACGAATGGCTTAAGGAGTGTGATTTGAAATTCAGTGGCTCTTAAAAGTTTCAACATTTGATCCTTAGAAAAAAAATGCTGTGCTTTCCAAGATAAATATAGGCAAATATCACACGTAATATGATTGAGACTCTAGAAGTGGGTTTTGTGAAAAAAATATATGATCAAAATATATAAAAACTCTTTATTTATTTGAGCGCCGATTCACGCTAAATCTCTTCAATGGACTCAAACGGTGTTTCAGGAGTGGTCTTATGAGTTTAGGGCATAGCCAGACTGTGTGAATGTGGCAGTTGTGGAACAATATGGGTTTGGCGAAAAAGACAGAAGAACCAATGCAGTGTGAGCAGAATAATTTAAAATTAGAACTATCACCATAACAAGTAGAAATGTATACAGTGTAATTTCCATGAAGTAATTCGGAATGTTTTTAGCGTTTACATAGTAATCCGCCATGAAAGCATTTACTGTGGCATGTTTTTAAGCTGCGTACAAAAAGACTACCATTTCATTGTACATTAGGCACTACCACCATAACGTTGTAGTGTATGTAGAGTAAACTATACCATGAACTATTACCTTTACATTTTG
>BPLR01007457.1:0-32259 GCA_021605095.1 Caerostris extrusa
TTCTTGAAAATTCTAACTTTGTTATTTCTAGAATGAATACATCATGTCCAATAAAATATATCATTTTTAGTTACATCTGCTTTTTTTCCTGGGTATAGCCAATCTTTTAAATGTGTCAGTAGTGAGTTTAACATTTAACTCGAAAAGTGGCGTTAAAAAGGACAATTCTGCTTGAATTTTTCTAACAAATCTGTCCTCTAATCCAAATGTTCTGGCAATCCTTCCATAAATGTTCTGGGAAACTATTTGTAAAATTTACTCTTTGTGTCTGTCATTTTTCTCAGCATAAATCTGCAAGGTAATTTATTCGTTATGTTTCTCTCCGGACAAGATTCCACTCTCGCTTCTGTGAGCTGGCTGCTGCTGCTGATGGCGAAACACCCGAAAGTGCAGCAGAAGGTCTGTGACGAAATAGACAGAGTGATCGGCAGAGACGGCGCTGTGTACTTCAGCGAAAAGGGGAATCTTCCCTACACGACAGCCACTGTCTTCGAAATGATGCGATATATCTCTCTTAGTCCACTTTTTCCCAACAGATAGTACGTTCGGAAGTAGTTATTAAGTCATTTTTTTGTAGTTTTAGAACAGGGGTGGTCAATCTAAATGATCTTACGGGCCACTTCGGAAATGCATCATAACTCTTCGGGCCATTTTGGAAATGCATCATAACTCCGCAGGCTCCCAAATAAAATTATATATCCCCCTTTAGATTTAGACAAACTATAGACATTTCTTTGGGAGGAATGAAAATAGAAACCTAATGAGTTATTATTATTGTGTTTAATATAATCCTTACGTGTTAACAGATACGAATAATAATGATGATAAACGCCCATTGTAAAGAAATGTATAACACTAAAAGTGAAATATAAAATATACATAAATATAAACGAAATGAAAAATTAAAATTATTAAAGTATTTATTTTACTGGTGCGATAGGTGTTTCTCCACTCTTTCATTTAGCTTTTGCAAATCGATCTCAATTTGGGTATTTTGCACATCGTAATGGATGTTGCAGGTTAGTGTCCGTTATGTTTCAGCGTGTTTTTGTGTTTCGGCCAATTTCATTTTCGAAAACACGATTCGTAAGTGTAAGCTGGAACCAAAAGCGCTAACAACTTTTTGTGCCAGATTTCTCAAATTGGAAAATCTCTCTCTCTCTCTCTTCTATATATATATATATATACATATATATATATACACTGAAGTGACAAAAGTCATGGGATACCTCTAATATCGTGTCGGCCCTCCTTTCGCTCCGGCGAAGTGTAGCAACTCGACGTGGCATGGAAACAAGTCGTTGGAAGTCTTCTGCAGGAATATTGATCGATAGACGTCCATAATTGTGAAAGCGCTGATGGTGCAGGATTTACCGGGCACGAACAGACCCTCTCGATGATGTCCCATAAATGCTCGATGGGATTCATGTCGGGCGATCTAGGTGGCCAGATCATTCGTTGGAATTGTCCAGAATGTTCTTCAAACCCAATCGCGAACAGTTGTGGCCCGGTGACATGGCGCATTGTCATCCATAAAAATCCCATCGTTGTTTGGTACATGAAGTCCATGAATGGCAAAGTGATCTCCAAGTAGCTGAGCATAAGATTTACAGTCAATGTTCGGTCTAGTCGCACCAGAGGACCAAATCCATGCCACGAAAAACAGCCCACACCATTACGGAGCCACCACCATTTGAACAGTGCCTTGCTGACAGTTTGGGTCCATGGCTGTGGGGTCTGCGCCACACTCGAACCCTACCATCAGTTTACCAACTGAAATCGTGACTCATCGGACCAGGCCACGGTTTTCCATTCATCTAGGGACCAACCGATATGCTCACGTGCCCACGAGAGTCGCTGCAAGCGATGTCGTTCTGTCAGTAAAGGCACTCGAGTCGGTCTTCTGCTGGAATAGCCCAAGAAAGCCAAATTTCTCCGCACAGTTCTAACAGACAAGTCCCTTTGTACGTCCCACATTGATTTCTGCGGTTATTTGACGCAGTGTTGCTTTGTCTGTTAGAATTTACGACTCTTTGCAGACGTCGCCGGTCTCGGTCGTTAAGTGCAGCACGACGCTGCGCGCTGTCCATGGTGGGATGTTAAGCCCTGAAATTTCATACTCTCGGTACACTCTTGACACAGTGGATCTGGGAATTTGAATTCCCTAACGATTTCCGAAATGGCATGACCCATGCGTCTAGCCCAACTAACATTCCGCGTTCAAAGTCTGTTAATTTCCCGTCGTGCGGTCATCACGTCAAAACCTCTTCGACATGAATAACTTGAACAGAAATGAAAGCTCTGCGAAAGCACTGCGCATTTATACCTGTTCTACGCGATGCTACTGCCATCTGAAAATTTGCATATTGCTCCCATGACTTTTGTCACTTCAGTGTATATATATATATGTATATGTGTCATATATTACATCTTACACTATCGATATCTGGTAATATGTCACAAACCCTCTCGAGTTATCGTGCGTGTTGAGATAGTCATTCTATCACGATTTCATGCTGTTTTACAAGCATTTGACTAATGTCTTTCAGTACCCTAAAGGAGGAAGTCAATGAATGTTTATAGGGGAGGAAGTCAATGAATATTTATTAGAGCTTGCATTTATTATTCGTGGTTTTGTTTTTCAAAATGAGTCAAAGCCAAGATACTGTATTTTTAATGATAACATCAGCAAAGTATCGTACGGTGATCTCTAAAGTTTTGATGAAAAATTAAATGATTATTCTAATGGTCAATCCGAGGGGATTAATTTATACTTACATTTCAAAAGATTTATTGTTGTTGTTACCTATGGCTTTATTAGAACTTAATTCATGCAAAATTGGCCACTTATCGTCGACACAAAAGGAACATATAAACAAATCAAAATTACAACAGGAAATGCCAGACATTCTTAAAAAGTGTAACAAAGTCTTAAAAACAAGTTAAAAGTTCTAAGGATAAAAATCTAAAAAAAGTTAGAAGCACTATAATAAAAGGCCGTGTAATAAGGACAGGCTGACCCTCCAGTAGAGAGTACACACATCACCATTCTGTGGTAAGTTAAGAGTCCAATCCCGAGCAAACAAGTAGATGGGCCTTATTCTTTTCCTTGTCCTACATAAAATACATATGTCAGTCTTCACAATCCCTATTTTTGAAGTTGATAGGCCAGGCAGTCGTTCAAGTTCATAATCAAAAATGGGCAATAGCCTCTTTGTAGTTTTCCACATTTTTTTAGTCATCCGAGCCGATATCATGTTAGATAATAATTGATTAATATACAATGACTAATTTTGTGCCTTGCAGTTCTCCTAAATGAGCAAATTTTGTAACATGAAAACTAAATATCGGAACACTGAAACAATATGTGTTAGTTTCGTTAACAATTTCTGTTGAATTTATTTTAAAAAATATTGTTCTCATTAGTGTTCTGGATTCATTTGAGTTTCATGGATACACCATTCCAAAAGGATCCCATGTAATATGCAACAATTGGGCCATTTCGCACGACCCCAGATACTTCAAGGACCCCATGACGTTCAACCCAGAAAGATTTCTTGTTGAAAATGGAACTAAATTTGAAAAAGTCAAAGGATATGGACCCTTCTCGTTTGGTAAGTAATACAACTGAATTATTAACATGCATTGACGCATATTAGAAATGATTTTTTTTATTTTATTTCCTTTTCTTGAAATTTTATCAATTGTACCAATTCTACAATCATTTCTACTACAATGTAGTTTTCGACAAGATACCAAATTACATTGATATAAATCAGCATTATTACGAATTTAGGTACTTCTACAGTATATACCGTACCATATCATTAAGTATTATCATAAATAGTATTAAGCAGTAGTACAATATAAAGTATTGCCTTACTTAAATTATCTATCAGTAGGTGAAAAATAGTAACAGCTGTTGTACGGCAGTATGTTGCAAACTAGTGATAACGCTTCGATTTTTTTATCCTGAAACAATGTGATAAATATATGTTGATAATATTAACAAAGGATATATTTTTTACTTAAACCAACTTTACGGTACAGTAATGACACATGGAAACATAATGTGCGACGATGACTGATGTGTTAATTGCTATCATTTGCCAATTTATTATTTCATTTTTATTATCTCTTATTTAATTTGATATTACCTGATATGACCCAAAGATAAATGAATTTTTCGGATGAGGAATTTTAATATCATGATTAGAAAACTACCATAGTTAAAAAAATGTCATTTATTTATATGTGTTATCTGCTTGCTATCGACTAATTGTGTCAGGTGGACGGAAACACTCCAATACTTCTATATACAGTAATTTATTTACAATACTTTACATACAAGGCACCCTATGCCACTTCCACGATAGTGATTTTATTTAATAAAACCATGAACACATCACATACGATCCCTGTCCGTGTATCTCGTTCAGACGCTTCTAGCGTTCTCCGTCCTCGTCTCTAAATCTAACTGCATGTACTTACCAGTTTACACAGTTAAGTTGCCAGTTACTGGTCACAGTGGTGGCCTCTCCGGCTATATAATAATAATTAAACCTTACATATGCTAATGCTATTAATGATCTTACAGGCAAGCGCAATTGTCCTGGTGAAGGCATCGCCATGATGACAATGTACCTGTACTTTGTCAGCATCATGCAAAAGTTCTACATTAGACCAAAAGATGACCAGCCGCCAGACATGAAGCCCGTGCTCCTAAGCGGAGGACTGATGCCTAAAGTTCAACCACTGCGATTCATCGAGCGATGAGACCTATGCACCCACAATTCTTCTTCAAAAGCTTTGAACAATTAAATGATAAATCAACCAAAAAAGAAAGTTTACCTTTTTTATCTCGTGCATATTTTGAGTGATCATTATTAACCAGTATTAATTCGAGTGTGTTTGATGAATTACGCAAGGAGCATCAAAATGTATCATTTTTTTTATTGTAAGAACTTTTTACGATGGTGAATTATAAATTATCATTTATCCTGTTAAAATTAACTTGCCTTGTTGAAAAATATCTCATCTACTAATTGCAGAAATCGAGAGTTTTCAGGGTCAATATTGAAAATATCATATTTTTAATATAATAATGACGCAGGTAATATTGTAAATGCCATATTATTGCCTATATTAGAAATATAATAATTTTATATAGCATTTTCTGGGTTAATATTGATAATATTATGATATTTTTTTGTTTGTTTACTATTGAAATTACAATGAAAAACAAGTTAATAATCAACAGTATTCATTAAACTGAGATGCTCACTATAATAAATACTTAGTTAATGATGGTTAATCAATGTTTAGTTAATGGTTAGTTAATCAATGTTTCAATCAATAATGATGGCAAATCAATGTTTCAATCAATTCAATATCTTCTTTTTTGTTGTTGCAAAGTAAGAAGATCGGAATATTTATCAATAATGTGTTAATCAAAATGAGGGATCGTTAACTATGTAATTTTTTTTTTTTGTATTTCTACGATATTTATTGTCAAATACTTGTTCCATTTTAATATTGCAGTACTAAATGTAGCTATGGTTGTTTTTAATCAATCTATTAAAATGTAAAAACCCTCGTTTGATCCACATATAAAGTAAGTGTGGAAAATATTTATATACAGTTATTTGTATTTAAAAAGTGTCTGAAATTTTGATTCTTGAAATAAAATATTTAAATACAAAACTAACATGATATCCATAGTATATCTATATCTATTTAATCTCTCTCTTTCTATCAATAGATTATCTATATATATACATATTTGTGTGCGTGTGTGTGTGTTTGTGTAAAGCGTAAGCATTAAAATGATTTGACTATATGAATGCAAGGTATTTATGTCCATGAAATTGAGTGTATTCATACCTTCGCCCACACTGTGAAAAATTTTGGAAAAAAATTCGTTTGGAAATCATACTTCCTTTAATGGTTTTTATATACAATATTTCTCCTCAGATCAAATAGAGTAAAACTCCTGTAGAAAGATAATAATGAATATTCCATTATGTACTAGCACTATATATACAGTAAATAAAAAAACGAAGAGAAATATTTTAAGTAAAATATTAAAATAAATTCATAAAAATATATTTACATAACTTATTATAAATACATAACACTTGCTAGAATTGAAGATTACCTCTAGTATATTTAAATGTAATTTTGCTTAAATTTAGCAGTTTACAAAGTTAGAACAGGAAGGATGTTCTAACCCTTAACTAATAAAAAAATCTTAAGACAACAGGAAAATATCGCCTTCAGTATTTCATAATTTATTAGAACTAGCAACTGGTCCAATGTTTCGCGGCCTTTAATTGTGCTTCAGTAAGTTTCCTGCAATAATAAAAATAATAAACAAAATCATGAAATTAGAATATTGCGATACAAAAAAAAAAAGCATACATTTATTAAACAACTACATTTTTTATTATTATATTTCATACATTTATTATACAATCTAATCTTGATATATAATTTCATGTTTTGATAAATTAAACAAGTTACGTCCACAAAAATTCAAACTGATGAAGTTTGTGACGCGAAGCAACAAAAATAAAAAATATAAAAAAATTTTATGAAAATCTTGAAAAAGGTATAAATTAATAAATATATACAAATAAACATATTAAATTTGAAAGATTCCTATCACTCTTATTAGACCGGAACCTACGTTTTAAAGTGGAATTCGAATCCTTACCTCCGGGATGTGAACCCGAAACCTGAGGCACAGAGCTCTAGTCACTCGCTCATTAGGCCGAAATCGAGTACCTCAGGTCAAGTATTTATACAGTACTTGAAACAGATTTCCATTCCAAATTTCGTAGCAATCTGACAAATCATTCTTGGTATGCTAATTTTCATGTCCATACTGTAAATGTCTTAAAAATATATGTGCATGCGATTAGCATTTTGAACTTAACATTCTGATATGAAAGGAATATGGTACTTTTTTTTTGTATTTGATATTATAGTCCCTTATTACTGCGCCATCCAATAAGGTAAATATAGTGAGCCCCAAGCATTTTTTTATAAATTTCAACAAATAAGAAATCATGGATTCAAAACCCTTTACATAAACGCGTTTAGGGTTAACGTTGATGAACATCCGATTATAATAGAATTCATTACAAAAAAATATTGCATTATGACAGATTATCAAAATACCATCATTATTAGCTATATATATCCTACAAAAAATATCCTACAACTGTAATTGTCAGATGATTGTATGACGCGAAATTGGCACTGACCAAGTTTATACTGTAGCATATTTCGATTTTGGGTAGCCTAAAAATCTACATGGTAAAACAAAAATTGTATTATAATGAAATTCATTAGCAAATATTGTTAACCACGCACATTTTATGATAGTTAAGTCTTTTGAATGGAACATAGTAATATACAAGCAATTTTAATTAAAAATAATTTGAAAAAACTACAAGTAAAGCTTTAATGGTGGTGGTTCATTCATGCCTTATGTTAACAAGTTTCAGTGGTATGCATTCGGAAAAAAATACGCCATCTTTCTTATGAATACTGGTTTACTGATGGCAATAGCAAATCAAAGAGATATACAAAAATATCAACATATTTACGTGTAACAATTTTACATTTGAGAATTATCATAAATTAAAGTTTTCAATGTTCCCATCCTACAGTCACCAACAAACTGGCGAAGATTTACCAGGTTGACGGAGAGCCTTGGTTGGATAGCAACCACTATCTCCTGCTTTGTGAAGGAGAGAAGTTTCTTAAGCTTTAAGCCCATTAATTAGATAGAAAAGGAGTAAGATTATATATTAATTTATTTTAAAAAAATTAACTTGTAAAGTTTTTTTTTTTTTTTTAATTTATATATGCATAAATTTATTATTTTATTATTATTATTATTATATTTTTAAGTAATAAAAGGTAATATAAAATAAACAATAGAAACAAAAATAACTGGATTGGAAATTGTGACTCGGCGGAGAAACTACATGGCAATTTGGAAAGGAGTATAACGAAATGTTAATGAATAATATTCAGAACAGCGCGAAGTTTTTGCAATTTTTGAAATCAGAAATGTCATAATCATAGTTGCTTAGTTCATTTAAAACAGAATTATTAATATTTGGAATGGACATAAAAATTTTGTGCAATTTTATAAACAAATTGTTTAAAACTTGGGAGGCAAAGAACATGTCTGATATCCTCATTTCTGAAAAACCAGGACGAATTTGTAATAATACGTAGGATTTTATTTTCAAGTCTTTGTATGATCTCAAAATTCGACGGAGCTGTAGATCCCAAATAGGACTTTCATATGCAAGTATTGGATGCAAGTAAGCAAGATAAATGAGTTTTTATTTTGCAAGGACATAGTAGAGTTCCTACAAATAAGTGGATACAGTACGCGAATGCATCTATTAAATTTTATCCGTGAAATAATCTCACCAACAAACTGCCTGCTGAATTGTCTTTTTATATCATTCACACTAATCAAACTGAAATATCCAATGGCATCATGTTTCTATGAAGTCTCTACACAGAATTCACCTGATTTAAAGTGTTATTGAATGACATCAGGTTTCCCTGAATTCCTCACAGGCAGTCCATTTCATTGGATATTCAATGGCGCCATTCATTCTTGGTGTGCTAACTTTTATGTCCATGAGTGTAAATATCTTAAAAATATATGTGCATGTGACATAGCCTTTTCAATAAACATTCTCATATGAAAGGAGTATGGCCCCTTTTTTTATATTTAATATTAACATTCATTTATTACTAGGTCATCCAGTAAGATAAATATAGTGAGTCCAGTGCAGTTTATAAATTTCAACAAAATAAGAAATGATTGATTCAAAATCCTTTATATGCATGCATTTAGGGTTAACATGTTGATAGACATATTATAAAAGAGTTCATTAGAAAAAAATATTGCATTGTACAAACAGATAATTACTACATCATATATACATAGCTTACAATGGCGCCTGGTTTCTATGAACTCTTCGGACGGAATTCACCTGATCTCACCAGTTATTGGATAGCATCTGGTTTCCCTGAATTCCTCAGAGGTAGTCCATTTCGTTGGATATTCAATGGCGGCTGGTTTCTATGAACTCTCCGGACGGAATTCACCTGATCTCACTAATTATTAGATGGCATTTGGTTTTCCCTGAATTCCTCACAGGTAATCAGTCCATTTCGTTGGATTGATGTCTGATTTCCTGGAATAGCGTCTGATTTCCTGGAATGGCGTCTGATTTCTGGAATGGCGTCTGATTTCCTTTCACAGTATGTGAGAGACAGGGCTCGTAGAATTCCACAATACCCATTCGTTCAAAGTAAAACAATTATTTACAAAAATATTAGAATCCAGTAGGAGGGCGGTAAATTCTTCTATTAATTGTTCGTAATAAACTCTCAAAACTCATTTCATAATATTTGAAGGTGTCTATATTTAAGAGAAATTCTTAGAAAAAAACACTTTCAAATTAGGTTTGAAAATTTCTACAAATATTGATAGTTTGGAAAAGTTTCATTTGGGGTGGAAATATCTGTGAGGTTAATCTCTAAGTTTTTTAATTTACAGAGCATTGGTAATTATTTAGAATACCACGAATATTAGTTTAAAAAAACTTAAACTGTATCTACAAAAATTAGTAAATTACAAAAATTCTTTGGTTCCTCGTAGTAAGTCCAAAATTCATCCGATTTCATGCTAAATATTGGAAAGCTATCCTCAGTTCTATAATTAATAACAGATATAATGCGCATTTGCTTAAAATTTCGTAATTTAAAAGCAAATTAACAACAGATTCAACGTTACTAAAGATGAGCTATTACCAGAATCCTGTTTAAAATGTCCTGAAAATTCCGAGCAACAACACCAGAGAATCTTCTAGTAAAGCAATAAATACCTCTGCGAGTTGATCGTAAGTGCAACACTTGGCTAGATACCAGGTACCATGCAATACTAATAAACTTAAAAAAAATTAAACGTAGTTTATAATTTTTGTTGTTTCTTATCCCATTTGGTAGACATCTAGAGCAAGCCCACGAACCCGTATGGACTCATGGTTGAAGAGAAAGGGGGCAGCTTCTGTTGTGATAGAGCACTTTAGGTAGAAGGCTCTGTGGCGCTTTACAGTCATATGAGACAGGAACCTGCGGCTTAAAGTGAATTCAGAAACCACTATAAACATCCATGGCACCACCGGGACACGAACCCGAAATCTGTGGCACCGACCGCCAGACACTCGGCCATTCAGGCCTCTTTATAATTTTTAAAATGAATAGGTTACTATCTATTTTTGTAATTTAAGAAAAACACAAATAGACAAAGTTTACAACATTATATATCTATACTGATATGTGTTTTAGTTTTTAAGTTCAAATTAATAAAACTTTGAAATGAACATAAACACATTTCCGATTAAATTATTGCTAAAGAATATGCCAGCTGATGAAATATTTTTTGAAATATTATTGTGAACCTGTGATATAAATAAAACTGAAATTTGTTATAATTTTGGTTAATCGCTAACTAATAATTACAAAGCAGTTAGTTTTAATAATTACAAAGCAAGATAGTGGAGTTTCATCTCTTGACGATGTGAGATTACACATGTTGTCAAATGGTTTGAACCTCAGCTCTCTTGAACTAGCTGAAAACGTTGCCACGATTCGGGCGAAAATATGTGCCTTTTGTTTTTGTGTCTAATTTGTGAAGCGCTTTAATTAATTATCTAAATTCACTGAATAGGATAAATAAATAGTATTTTTACACTATTTCTTTCTGTTTTCTTAATTTTTTAATCATTATATATATATTTTTTTTTATGTCAGGGAAGTATAAACCTGTGAAGGATGCTGACTGTATCTTATCCGTGGACAGCCCAAAAAAACCATACTTGCTACATTTTTTATAAATAATATAAAATAAAAATTGTAATATAATAAAAAGCAACATTACTTTAAAAAACATTACTTTAAATTCTTTATAATATTTGGTTGACTTTCGTAGTTTTCAAACACAAAATTGATTAGCCAAATAGTTTTTAATTGTCGACTTTCTATTTTCAGGCCTAAATTTTTTTTTTTCGGAAATGTTTATCCAAAGACGTTTGTGTTTTTAATGTATTAGTTACAACAATCCCAATTTACTTTGTTGAACGCAATTTTAATGTTGAACATGTTTACAGTAACAACTTGAAGAGATAAAAACAAAATTGCGTAGATTGGAATCTTGCATGTAGGCTTGTACATTTTAACGCTTCGTTTGAAATAGCCTAATCTGATTTGTTTAGTGCAATCTTGAAATGGATCATGCATTTGGTAATGTTTATCTTAAAGATAACAAAATTAAGATATTCAGGTTATTGAAAAACATCTAATAATTTTTCCAAAAAAAAAAAAAACCAGAATTATTGAATAAAATATTTATGCAATGCTTAAAAGTTTACATTTTTATTAAACTAAAACCGGCTCTCGTTCTCTGTTTTAATCCTCTGTAAAGATATGAAAAAAAAATTTTTTTAATTATTAATTATATTTTTAAGAAAAATGGACATATAATAAGGGTGGTTGCAAGAAAAATATATTAATATTCAAGGCAAACAATAAAGCTTTTCTATTTCTATAAGAATAATATTCCAGGCAAACAATAAATATTCTCTATTTCTATAAGAAAATTAATATACAACGCAAACAATAAATCTTTTCTATTTCTATAAGAATATTAATATTCAAGGCAAACAATAAGCTTTTTTTCTATTATTTGTATTAGAATATTGATATCCAAGGCAAACAATAAGCCTTTTTTTTATTATTTATATTTGAATATTAATATTCAAGACAAACAATGAGTCTTTTCTATAATTTGTTTTAAAAATAATATTCAAGGCAAGCAATAAGCTTTTTCTATTATTTGTAGTTTCTATTATTTCTATTATTATTAAAGGCAAACAATAACTTTTCTGTTATTTGTATTAGAATATTATTATTAAAGGCAAACAATAACTTTTCTGTTATTTGTATTAAAATATTAATATTCAAGGCAAACAATAATTTTCTAATATTTGTATTAGAATATTAATATTCCACACAAACAATTAGCCTTTTCCATTATTTGTTTTAGAATATTAATATTGAAGGTAAACAATGACCCTTTTGTTTAGCAGTTTGATCACTTTTCTCCCGCGCTGGAACCTTTTTTGTATAATAGAAATAGAGTATCTTGGAAGTAAAAAAATTAAAGATAGATAAAAAATTCAAAACCGTTACTTGTGCTAAAAAAATGTTTCGGCGAATACATTTCTGTCACCAGGATGATTGCATGAGAGTATTAGTTGCATGAGAGACCTATTAGCTATTTTTCTCCATAATGCTAAATAGTCACTTTCACTCTAATAATGCTAAATAGTTTATAGTTCTTTACATTCAAAAAAGAAAAAAATACATCATTTATAATTTTAAAAATACCTAAGATAAAAATAAACAGAAAATGAAATAAATAAAATATTAAATGAATATTAAGCATTTCTTTTTTTCAATATAATTAGAAATTTTGTATTACAGTTGCTTAATTTTTTTTTTTATTTTAAAATAATTATTTGATTGAACGCTATCAAATGCAGAGTACAGGAAACAGCGAAAGACGTATTTTGTCCACTTATCCGACGATGCATTATTGTTTATTAGCGTAATTGTATAAGAAGGAAAATGTCACCAATTGTTAAAGATTATTCAATTACTGAGACCCCCAGAATTGCTGGCTTGGAGCCAACAATTCTAATCGATGACGTACCAGGATTAAATGCGTAGAAGTATGACATCACAAACAAATGCTCCAATATTTTTTTTTTTTTTTACGTGTTAGCTACAATGTTTGAATTTTATGTCCATTAACAGTGCAACACCCACACGGAAGCTATGTAGAAAAAAAAAGACCTAGTGAAACGTTAACCTTGAAACTATTATTATCTTTTGCATTCGATTTTAATTCAGGATATACTTCTAGTTTTGACAGCACGCGTTAGGATAAAAAACATCTCTTCAAAGTTATGTTATCGGATACGTCATGCTTTGATAACTGTCATTTTTTTTTCTTCCAGCTTTTTTACTTTATTGGCTGTTATCTTTTCATTTCGAGACGTAAATTACGTATTGCCGGTTCAGATTGTAATATTGAGTGCCGAGAGAGCATAAAACATTTTTCGGCGCTGTAATTTTTGACCAAAATGGCGTACTTCGAATTGACTGTCACCACTGTTCTCGCAGTTCTAGTTTTGCTGGTGGTTGTTGTTTACAAATGGATACAGAATCGAAAACTGAATTACCCGCCGGGTCCGATCGGTTTACCCTTCGTTGGATATTTACCATTCCTAATAAAGGAGGGATACATAAAGGTGCGAAATCTGAGCAAGAAGTATGGAGATCTTTTCTGGTATGTAACAAATTTTTTATGTTTCTTAAAACGATTTATATATTTCAGATAATGGAAATAGATAAAAATATTGATTATTGATGTTTATTTCTTAATTGTTACCCGTTGAAAAATATTGTATAAAACATTTGGTTGTGATTAATTTTTGTATAAAAAAATCAGAACATGGGCTATACCTTACATTGTAAAATTGTTTTAATTTTTGGTTTTTTAATGTCTCAAATTATAGATTTTTCCTAAAATATGCATATATAACATCTGAAAACGAAGATGTTTCATTTTTATTATCTAATTAGATTGTGGTTTTTTAGAAACTTTTAAATTACATACATAATTTTGTAACGGTTTTTGCATATTGGTTTTGAAAAATAAATTTTATGAAATTACATGGATTTATTTTAAGAATTACTTGGTAATCTGCTATTTAAAATCTACTTTTTTCTTTACCCTCCACCTTTATTAATCATTCATATTGTAACTTTGAAATTTGTATATTGTTTTTTAATGTATTCTGTGTCTCTATGTAGCGTAGTTTTACAGTTACAATTGACTATATGTGTGTGTGTGTGTGTGTGTGTGTTTTTGTATTTGTATGTGTGTATTTGTATGTATTTAGTTATGTGTATGTGTGTTTGTATGTATGTAAGTGTGTGTTCGTATATATGAGTGTGTATATGTAAATGTGTGTTCGTATATATGTATGAGTGTGTGTTTGTGTGTATGTATATATGTATGAGTGTGTGTTTGTATATATGTGTGAGTGTGTGTATGTATATATGTGTGAGTGTGTGTATGTATATATGTGTGAGTGTGTATATGTATATATGTATGTATGAGTATGTGTATGCATATATGTATAAGTGTGTGTATGTATGTATGAGTGTGTGTTTGTATATATGTATTAGTGTGTGTATGTGTTTGTATGATATGTATTAGTGTGTGTATGTGTTTGTATGATATGTATTAGTGTGTGTATGTGTATGTATGTATGTATGTATGTATGTATGTATGTATGTATGTATGTATGTATGTATGTATGTATGTATGTATGTATTTTTATGTATGTATGTGTATTTGTATATACACATGAGTGTGTTTGTATATATGTATGTAAGTGTGTTTGTATATATGTATGTGAGTGTATTTGTATGCATGTATGTAGAGTGTGCTTGTATTTATGTGATGTGTATTTGTATATACACATGAGTGTGTTCTTGTTTGTATGTGTGTTTGTATGTGTGTGTGTGTTTGTATGTGAGTAGAGTACATTGGTTGCAATAATGAAATATATGTTTTACATTTATTGCTTTGCTTTTTTTTTATTTTAAATAAAGCTTGCTTCTAAATTGTTTTTAAAAAAAATGCTGAACTCTGTTTTTGTTTTTTTTTTTCTTGTTACCTCTTTTTAACGGCAAGTTTACTTAAAAGATAATTGGACATTGTCCTTGAAGAATTTTTTTAATTTAATTAAAAGTTAAATTAAAACTTGAAACAGCTAGTAGTCATTAAAATAGTTGAGAACTATTGTCAATGATTTCTATTTTATTGTACTACTAAGCCACACCACATCACTATGCATAAAGCTGAGATACCCCTATACAGTTTGGGAATGATGTGCGTGAAATTGAATGGACACACAGCTAATAAATAATTGGACAGTAGAAACAGATGCTGCAAAATTATGAACAATGTTAAAAGGCTGGAAGATATTGCATAATAAGCGAAGTGCATAGTTAAATAATAGGTATTCACATAAAAAGATATTTAAAAATGTGCAAATTAAAAATTTACATGCGTACGGCATAAAATAACAAATTATTGCAAAATTAGTTTACTCTAAAAATATACACCCACGTAAATTATTTTGTAAAGCAAATCACCTCAACTATACAAACATACTATATTAACATTTGTATAGAATTTTATTAAGTAAAATTATTTTAAATATACACGCATAATATATATGCACCACTTAAATTATTATAAAAAGCAAAATTATCTTAAATCTATACACAAGATAAATAACACATGTAAATTATTTTATAAAGTTAAATTATCTTACATATATTCACAAGCATAAATTATTTTGTAAAGCAAAATTATTTTATTATTACTTCTTAAGTTATATCTATATTCTACTTGAATTTCGTTAAAATTTAATCATAACTGTTACCATATGCAAAAATTTTGTAACTCTAACCGATTCTTTAAAATTTTTCTGCATTATAAATTTCCTTGATTAAAATTTATTTTTACCTTTTGTTTTAGGCATCGAATGACAGTTTATTTATTGTATGAGTAGAATACTTTCTCACTTATTGTCTCAGCTAATCTAAGTTGAGAGAGCACCATTTAATAACATCTAAGACTTTTTACAATTTCCCCAATAGCTATAAATTTTAAACTTTTTTTTTTTTTCTGCCTTTTTTCTGAATTTGTTTAAACCAATTTATTCGGTAGATATTTTTCTAACGGTTTTGATACCGTTGTTGTTGTTGTTGTTGTTTCTTATCCCACTTGGTCGACAGCAACACCTAGACCAAGAACCCGTGTAAGTAAATCTGTAGTAATCTCTAGTAAGTAAATCTGATTTGGCTCCATGTCAATGAAGAAGGAAGGTAGTGCCATCTGGGAGGACTGTTTATGGGGAGCTTCCCCGCATTTATACATCGTATGGGCGAAAATCTGGAAAACTCCCACCATAGGTAGTCTGACTCACGAGACAAGATGCTGAACGCCACAAATGCCATCTGAAGCGGTGTCTACAACAAAGCCGCCAGCGGATTGAACCTCAGCTAATAATGTTCATCAATGACACACTTTGCTACTGAGCCATGAGTTGGGCGGTTGTAATACTAAAACTGATGATGAAAGTTTATTGACTTATACATGAACTTTGGAACTGGTACGTCTGTTGCTGATGTTTTGAAAATAGTCAGTCGTTTGTCAATTTACTGTTATTTTTTAAGGAATATATTCATATTGATGATGAATTGAAAATCAAAAACGAATATCATGTTTAATTTTTTATTACATATTTTATTTTCGCTTTCAGCTTCTATTTTGGCCCGCAACTGGTAATCAGCGTGAATGAATATGAAACGGCCAAAGAAATTTTAAGCCACCCGATGACTTTGGCAAGGCCACCGAATTGTTTCGATTTTCTGGTCGGAAACGGAGGTAGGTCTTATCCTTTTCCTCATGTCGTGGATTTTAATATTTACAATTATTTAAGAAATATTTTTATTTTAAGATTTTTAGAAATGTTTCTTTTCATTATATCTCTCACTGTTTAGTTACTTAAAAAAAGACTGCAAATATCCACGAAAGAACAGACTTAAGTGGTTTGTTAAATTAAGTTCAAGTTAGAATCTCGAAATGAGATTTTTGAGTGCCTACGTTAAAAGAAGAGTTCCCCGCCTAATGACACCTTGACCTTTATATGTAAGTGAAAAAGACACATGAGGCGCAATTCTTGCATAGCACTTGCCCAATTAATCATCGTACAAGTACATGCCATTAGATATCCTTATTCGTACAAACATTCTGGGGTTAGCTCATTCACTTCGCAGTTCTGTACGCCAGAAACATTTCCGCTAGTTCTATATTCATATCATCGGCCATCCTACTACACTCATGTCCATAAATTAAGGATAATTCAGAATCACACAGAAATTGAACTCTAAAATAGAAATTTCATCTGTAGAATTATCACACACATCTTCAAGAAGAATATGCAAATTACAGGAAACCACCAGATGACGCGGATAGTGCGTCACAATGACGAGAGTGTAAGAGAGGGGGGTATATATGAATGGTGGCAAAGAAGTAAAATTGTACACCAGCGCTTTAAAAGCCTTTCAGTGCAATAACAGCATAGTTATGGCACAAAGGAAGCATTTGGGTGATTTTTTACGCGGTAGAATTATCGGACGACTGGAATGTAGACGTACCCAGCTGGAAGTATCCGAGGAACTTGAATCGCCCAGAGTGTCATTTCCAGGCTTTGGCAACGATTCCAAGATGATGGTAATGTGAGTAGATGTTACAGCACAGGTCGCCCCCGAGTTACAACGCCGAATGAGGGCCGGTATTTAGAGGTTACTGCCAAAAGAAACAGACGGAGCACAGCATCAGACCTGTCTCGTCAGCTCTCTTCAGCTACCGGTACGACAGTTTCAAGGCAGACCGTGTACAGACGCTTAGGGCACATTGGTCTATATGCTCGTAGGCCTGTCAGATGTGTTCCACTTTACCGCAACTCACTGTCGCCTGCGATTAACCTGGAGTAGAGAGTATGCATTGTGTGATGTTTTCCGACGAGTCCAGCTTTTAGTTTGCAGTCTGATTCTCGCCGGACTTTCATATGGAGAGCGCCAGGTACCCGTTACCACCAAGAGAACGCCATTGAACGACACCGTTACGGTGGTGCAGGATGGCTCGTTTGGGAGGAATTATTCTTGGTTCCAGAACTGACCTGCATGTTCAGAGTGTAACGATGACAGGCCACATCTATCGGGATATCATTCTGGAACAACATGTACATTTGTTTCGGGGCGCCATGGGTGCTGAATTTTTGTTTATGGTTGACAACGCCCGTCCTCACCGTGCAAACATTGTAGACGAATGCCTTCAATTGGAGGATATCACCCGTATGGATTGGCCAGCATACTCACCGGACTTGAATCCAATAGAGTATGTGTGGGATATGCTTGGCCGACGAATTGCAGCCCGTCAACCCCTGCCACCTGTCAACCGGAATTTCGGAGGGCATTGCTTGATGAGTGGTGTAATATTCCCCAAGATCAGATTGATAATTTGATACTCAGCATGCCTAGGCGTTGTAAGGCCTGTATTGCATCGTCCGGGAGACATACTCCATATTAACCATCATACTAACCATGTTATACTGTTTTTTGTAAATAGGTTTTTTTTTTTAAATTTGCTCCAGGAGTAAAAATCGCAATTTTTATTAATTATGTCAAACATATAGCATCTTTTTGTGCTCTTTACCTTTTGTTTAATAAATAGACTTTACAAATAAGTCAAATTTGTTTTGCTTCTGTCTCTTTCTTTGCCTGAACCATTATCCTTAATTTATGGACATGAGTGTACTTCAGTGTCAGTCTATGAAACGAGAAATGTTTGCAAAGACTCTCAGAACTCCTGCACTTAATCCCCCATCTACGTATCTAGAAAATCTTTTCGGTCCTGTATGGTTTACGTGATTCCTGGTATCCCTAGATCCACCTTATAAGATTGTAAACCTAATGCTGAGACTTCCTGAAGAAATTTGTAATTGGGGAAAATGTCACAGAATACATATTTCATGTATAGTGCTTGCCCAATTAATCATAGTACAAGTCCTCAGATATCATTATTCTTACTAACTTCCTGGTATTAGCTCTTACACTTCTCAGTTCTGTAATACGTGATTCCTGGTCTTCTAGATCCACCTTATAAGATTGTAAACCTAATGCTGAGACTTCCTGAAGAAATTTGTAATTGGGGAAAATGTCACAGAATACATATTTCATGTATAGTGCTTGCCCAATTAATCATAGTACAAGTCCTCAGATATCATTATTCTTACTAACTTCCTGGTATTAGCTCTTACACTTCTCAGTTCTGTAATACGTGATTCCTGGTCTTATAAGATCCACCTTATAAGAGTGCTTGTAAACCATTATTCTTACTAACTTCCTGGTATTAGCTCTTACACTTCTCAGTTCTGTAATACGTGACTGGTCTTCTAGATCCACCTTATAAGATTGTAAACCTAATGCTGAGACTTCCTGAAGAAATTTGTAATTGGGGAAAATGTCACAGAATACATATTTCATGTATAGTGCTTGCCCAATTAATCATAGTACAAGTCCTCAGATATCATTATTCTTACTAACTTCCTGGTATTAGCTCTTACACTTCTCAGTTCTGTAATACGTGATTCCTGGTCTTCTAGATCCACCTTATAAGATTGTAAGCCTAATGCTGAGATCTCAGACATCCTGTAGGAATTTGTAATTTATAACTGCCCAATTAATTGAAAGTCCCAGCAGAGTTCTGAAATTGATTCCTGGTCTTCTAGATCCACCTTATAATATTGTAAACCTGATCTCAGACATTTAAATGTAATTTAAACTCTATTGAAATCCAGCAGAGTTACAGGCATTTAAATGTAAAATCTTTCAGGCTGTATTTGAAAAAAACCTTGTATTGAGTCGCAAAAAAATCATTACTTATTTAATAATAACACAATCTAAGCCTGCAATTTATAAAAGATATCTATGAAAGATATTCAAAAGAAAATATGACTAAAAGTATTTTAACCTCATAATTTTAAATTTCTTTTTGACGAGATTTTTTTAAGTCATTGAGCAGTTAAAAACTTTAAATCACCAGAATTAAGAGACTTTAAAAAATAAAAAGGAATTGTAGTTTGGTATTTAAATAAAAAGAAACTTTATTAATTCCCTTATTTATGCATTTTGATGTAGTTAGAGCTTTATAAAATAAATGCAGCAATAATAAAAATCACCTCTTTTTGTGTGTGTGTTTGTTAGGATTTTTTTTTATAGTCTAGATCAGGGGTCTCCAAACTACGGCCCGCCAGTGTCATCAATCCGGCCCGCGACAGCGAATAACTTATTGTTACTGTAATAAGTTGGATAAAAAAATACAGGGATCGGGGTAATACTCCAATTACTGCGATCTCGAAGTGAGTGGAATACACCAGAACTTTCTCGAACCGATGAGATTATTCACGAATGTTTATTGACCGCTAGATGTCGTCAAGTGTCACGGTCTTATCGATACACACAATAGTAATTGTAGTAATTGAACCAGCGAATTTAGCAAGCGTATGCTCGCCCAGAACGCGTACTCGACTACTAGTCAAGAAATTATAGATAATTACAGAAAAATTAAAACGGTTTTTGGCCCTTGGTACTTACTGGAGTAAACAGTATGGCCCTAAGGCTGGAAAGTTTGGAGACCCCTGATCTAGATACATATAAATCTTTTTTCTATATCTCACTTGTCGGAAACAGAATAAAGAAGAACGATATAATAAATGTTTTTTGTTCTAATGTTGGCAATATATTTAATAATAATTATATAAAATTATAAAGTAGAATTTGAATAAAGGATACATAGTTTTATTGAACAAAACTGCAAATAGACAATTATTTTTACATGCTGGTGTAGTTTCAATACCGGTTATATGAAAAAATCTGAAATGGCCCAAATCCGAGAGTTTCAAACACAGTTGCGTAATAGGAGAGAAAAGATATTTTCGACGAATATTTAATTGAAATCAAAATAATTTTAATTTTTAAAAATTAAAATTTTAACGCAAAACCAACAGAAAAATAGAATTGCAAATTCCATTATATATTTTATACTATTTTTCATTAAAATATAAAAATGGCGCCGCTTTGGTCTGACTGTAACCCATAACAAGTAGTCAATTCTTCCATTTCCGCTTTGAAAACGGATATTTAATTTTCTACGTAATCGGAAGTCGACTGCATATTAATTTGTATGCATGAAAGCATTAAAAATAATAAAAACCTTTAAGTGTTATGTAATTTTTTTTCTTTCCTTTAAAAACTTTGTTATGGGATAAAAAACAAAATGTTCTATAGATATGTGGCAAAAATAAATTAACTTTCATGTCTTTTTGCCTTTCTTTTTATGGGTTTGAGTAACGAAAGTTCCTTGAACTGAACTGATTCGAAATAACGTAATTAGTTTCACTTTTCGTCGTCAGGGGGAAACACTGATCGATACAATTCTACGATAAATTGTAAAGGTCTTATCACGTCCTGTGATTGTCAGACGGGAAAAAACCCGTCAGGAGAAAACCTTTTTCAGAACGCCTTTAGATAGAATAGTCTGGTTATTCAGCGAAGGAAGTAGGCGTTTTCTCACGCATAAGGAGTGTTTGAAAAATGGCATGCACAACAGAGGAAGAAAGAAAAGTTTTTATAATTACATGGTCCATTAAAGACATTTTTTACTTGAAGTACTCAAGGTTAAATAGCGAGAGCTTCTATCCGAATACCAAAGACGATACTTCATTTTACTTAGATCTGGACATGAGAGGCGATAACAACAATTTCATCTCATTTTACATTTGGAAAACCGAAGAAAATGATACTACTGAAAAGGATTTCGAACTTTCTATGCTCGCTGCTGATGGTTCTCCTCTGATTGCTCGCAAAGAGACAAAATGCTTGTTTACCAACCAGAAACAGGGTTTCTCTAATTTTGGAAGCCGAAATGAGATTTTTGAACACCGAAAAGAGGAGTTTTTGCGAAATGATACTCTGATCCTTCGATGTAAAATTTGGGACAGTGACATGACAGAGAATGTGCATTTCCTTCGTAGCATTTGTCCAGATATTCATCGGGCAAATTTCGTTTGGACTTTGAAGGAGTTTAGCACTCTCACACCAGACGACGCGAAAACTGCACCTGTCAAAATGCCTACCAGAAGAGATCCCTTGATGGACATGAAGTTATTTTTAATGCGACGTGAAGGACAAGATAAAATTCAAATAAATTTAGTTAATCCAAAGGGAAGTATTGTAGAATACTGCAGCTGTTCGGTGTCGGCTTTGGATATATCTGGAAGGGTTATAGAGTCAGTTAAAAAGGAGTTCTTGGTCGAAGATGACGAAGATGGAAATGAAGGAATCATCGAACTACCACCTTTCCTTTCAAAAAGAATATTGATGGAACAGAAAGATCGGTATTTACCAAAAGACACTCTTTCCCTGGCCTGTGAATTTTCCTGCTACTGCGGCAACGAAACAGATATTTCTGAAGGTACTTATTATGGATACGATGGTGACAATCTTTTAAAGCCTCAACTTTCTAGCAATGTGTGTGATGACAGACAGATAGTCATGACGAATCCTTTGGGAGAAGATCTGAATACCTTGCTTCAGGATCGAATCCTTTGCGATGTTAAGCTTCAAACGACAACAGAGACTTTCCATGTCCACAAGAATATCCTTTGCGCAAGATCTTCCGTTTTCAAAACCATGTTTACCAACGACACGAAAGCAAGCGCAAAAGAATGCGTTGAGATACCTGACGTGGATTCGGATACCATGCGTCAAATGCTTCGATATGTGTACGCCGATACTCTGAATGACCTCCAGTGGGAGATTGCGTGCAAATTATATGCCGCTGCGGTTAAGTATGACATCTTCAGTTTGAAGGATAAATGTTCTAATTTCATGAAAATGAACCTATGTTCAAAGAATGCTTGTGAAGCTTTAATTACGTCAGATTTGCATCAAGATGTCGAATTAAAAACATCCGTTCAAGATTATATTTTAAATCATGTTAAAGAAATTATCATTACTGACGAATGGAAGGATTTAATGAAAAATCATAGCCAATTAGCTGCTAAAACGATGTACCATAGACTTTTGAGAGATTGGTGATGAATGTTTAAGATCATAGAATTGCTTATTGGCCATGTTGTATCTGCTTTTGCTGAAAGTTAATCTGGAATACATAATAATGCAAACAATATAAATTTATATATAATCTACTTCTTTTAAAGGCAACAAAAAATTGTTTTGGCTTTTCTGTTAGTTGAAATTGAGAAATATTCTGTTATTGTAAAGTTTTTTAAAGCATTAACAATAGTTATACGCCTTGTGAATGCAGGTTAGGAACTGGTTTTTTTTATTTAATTATTAGCTTTTATTGAAAAAATATCTAATTTCTGCAATTTACAAATTTTAATTTTAAATCTCAGTTTGATAATTAGTAATAATTGTAATTAACTTTTATATGTAACGTGATGTCTTTAAGTTACAGTAAACTGCTTTAAGGACATTTTTATGATTTTAAGATAATATAAATGTTTTTCTTAACGAAACATTTAAAGATATTTATTTCTCCCGAAGAACTTTCATAGAAATTTTAATGAATTGTTTTTTAATTTTTTGAGTTACTTAGAAATCTAATTAATTAAATATTTAAATTAATTTCCATCTCTCCCCATTCAAATCATAATTACCATTATCTGAAATTGTTGTTAATTTTACAATTGGGTAATAATTTTTTTGGTTAGTTACTATTTTTGAGTGTTGTTGAATAACCTGTTATTTAGTAATATTTTAATTGTTTTATTTTATGAATCTCTTAAAGTACAATGAAAATTTTCTTTAATTTTTCTGGTTTTTTTTTGTATTTCAGTTTTATTATTATAGGAATTTATTATATTATTATTTATTATTATTGAGGAATTTTATAATTATCGGAAATATACAAATTTTCTATAATTTGTATTATTAATGACATCAAGTTTGTCTATTTAAATTAACAATTTCAAAATTGAATTTAAAATTTAAACTCTTAAAAAATATAGACTATTTTACTCTAATTAAGTAATGTATAATATGTGCATTTTATTACTACTTTTTTTCTTTGTATAATTTTTAAACTATTTTGATAATTTTACTACAACTTCACATTATATTATATATTATATATTTGTTCCCTTTTTGATCGCTTATTATCCTTCTATAATTACAAAAATTGTACTAGATTACTGTTCCCATACACAAAATAATTAAATTTATATTTGTAATTTGTATGATATATTGATTTCAGTAAATATGACAGTTTGTGTTAAAATAAAACAATGAAAAGGTAAATTGGGGTCATATTTTAAAATACTATACATGAACATGCACCTGAGCAGTGATAGTTCATCACACAAATGATATAATTAGGAACTATTGCATCTAATCTCCAAAATACAAATATTTTACTACCATAAAATGAATTTCTGTAGAATTCATCGTTTTTCTGAAATTCGGAAAATAAGTCGATCCCTGTATATGTAGAGAATGCATTTTTCTTCAAAAAATTTACTCAAAATTCAAAACTTGTATAAAAGTCGCAATGAAAAAAATGCAATAACGATAGTTATTTACGATATTCTATTTTTATTTCTAGTTTAAGTTTCGGTACTTTTCCGTTAGCCGGGCTCAAATTTCGCCAACATCGATTTGGCGTAGATACAACAAACCAGCAATATAAACGATTTCAAACACAAACAACTCACTTTCATAAAGCGAATAGCTCATTTCATTTAAAATTACGTATTTTTTTTCTCCATAAACTTAAGAAAAATTAACTAAACATATAAAAAATGCTATATTTGGTGATATTGGGCGAAGTATTTCTAGAGCCAGATGAACGGAAAATACAGATTTTGAGACATTAGTGAATCCGTTTATAAGTCGATCCCTGTAATTTGGTTTTAGAAAAAACAGTTTTAAAAAAATCGGCTAAATTGCAGAAATGTACAGTAAGTTGCTAGTTATTGTACTTAGTAGCAATTTTAATTAGTAATTAAATTCTAACTATCTCAAATACTAGAATTTTAATTTACAATAATCTACAGATTAGACTTATATAATTTCATAATGGGGGATTATACCTAAGCTGATCCTCTTCATATAATTTGCACACGTCTTTTTCTGTAGTTTCTTAAAAATTTGTTCTATAAAACCAAAACCAAAAATTTATTTTGAAAAAAATTTTTTTTAAACACAAAAAACTGTGGACGATGGAAAGCAGTTAAACATTGACACCTATTCTACATCGCCGGAGTGTGCTAGTGGATAAAAATATATCTGAAAATGAAGTTGCGTATAATAATTAACAATTCTACAGATTTAGTATTAGATACCTACATATTTAGCTATTTTAGCATTAATAACTAAATATAATACTGATAACATTTTCACCTTTCAAGCAAATATGATGATTATCGAGGACGATGGAGGAAACTGAATATCGTCGGAAATCACGAAATATTGTATGAAATATCATCAGAAAAATATTTGTTGTCTTCTTAGTTCTTAAATGTATACCTTCTTTCCGTTTTCTATTATCTCAAATTTAAAAAAATATATATATATATATATATATATTAACACACCGTCAAGAAAAATTAAATAACCACCATAAACAAATGTTTATGTCACTTTTATTAAGGGTACTGCAATGAAAGTTAATTAGTTGGAAGCCAATGCCAACGTTTTTACGTGGTCCAATGGAATTCCCCTTCTCTACGGAAAAATTGGCAACTTTTTGAACTAGTTTTTTTCGGCACGTGTGAAGTAATGTATAAAAGGAGTGCGGTGATTTGCAGTCAATTTACAAGGATTAGTTGGATAGAATTTTTGCTTATAATAGCTTGAATCTGTCGTCCAGAATAAATTTGAATGGTTTTGTGAGAAATGGTGTGCGATAGAAAGAGCGGAAGCAGGATAAACACTGACAGGGGTCCAAAAGAATCATGTCAAGAATCTGGAAACGGTTTCAAAGTTAGTAATGTGCACAGACAACCGGTCAAGGTCGAAACGCTTTACAACAGACTTTCAGGACCGTTATTCTGCAACGATTGCTAAAAGAAACAGACAACTGACATCAGTTCAAATTGGAAGGGAGTTCGCTGCAGTAACAGGAATTCGATTTTCCAAATTTACTGTGAATGGCAGGCTGCATAAAAAGAAGGTTGTATTTATGAAACCTATAAGTGTTCCACTAACTTCTGCAGCAAAATGCAATGGAACAAATATCATTGTGACTGGAGTACCAAGAACTACATTCTGTACTGGTGAATGATTATCTTGAGGGCAAATGAATCCAGCCAACGAAGTGGTCCCCCACATTCTCAGGATTTGTATTCGATAGAAAATATTTGGAACGCACTAAGATGCTCTCAATTTCACATTCTCCAGGAGTTTCAAGGGCCATTCATCTTGAATGCACTATGTTACAGAAAGTACTTCTGGATAATCTAATCCACAGTATGGAAAATCGATGTAAAACTTGCATATCTGTCAGGAGTGACCACATACCTTATTGATTTTTCCTGTGTGTCTCTAAGAAATTGTAACAGTAACATTTCCTTTTCTTATATCATATATTCCTGTGTTTTTATTAAAATTTTTTGGCAGAAATACACAATTCTGCATTTTGAATATGAGTCAGAAAGATTGAGCAAGATGCTAAACTTTCTTAGATTTTAACTTTAATGATCTAAACAAGATGCTCAACTTGCACAAAGGTCTTTATGACGAAAAATAAAGATCTTGTGCAAGTTTCATGTTCTTATATGCTTATTTATTCAAGTTAGATAAGTTTTTTAGTTGTTCCTTTAATTTTTCTCGCCAGTGTAGCATCATAAACGCTCTTAAAAATTGTAAAATATTTCCCCTATCTATGTTATGTGTATAAAAGCAGTACTAATCGGTATGCGAGGCATCAGAGAATAGGCGGAAATCGCTCTTGGATTATAAGCCACTGCTTATTATACGAGACATTAATATGTTTTGGGTCGAAAATTATGCCTGCTGTTTATACGCCGCTGATGATTATACAAAAACTTTTCCGCCTGCTGATTATAAGCGGCCGTGGATTATAAGAAAACCTTTACGTCTGCTCATTTATACAATGCTGCTTATTGAAAAAATTTTACGCCTCCTCATTATACGATGCTGCAAATTATACAAAAACTTTTTAAGCCTTCTCATTATACTGCGTTGCAGATTGCACGAAATCCTTTGCGCCTACTCATTATATGATGATGCAGATTGTACGAAAAACTTTATTCCTGCTCATTATATGATGATGCAGATTGTACGATAAACTTTTCCGCCTGGTCAGTATACGATGCTGCAGATTTTACGAAAACCTTTACGCCTCTCATTATACGATGCTGCAGATTTGCGATAACCTTTTACTCCTGCTCATTATACGATGCTGTAGATTGTACGAAGATCTTTACGCCTGCTCATTATGCGTTGTTGCAGATTGTACGAAAAAGCCTTGTACGTTTACTCATTATATGATGCTGCAGATTATACGAAAAAGCCTTTACGCCTTCACATTATATGATGCTGCAGATTATACGAAACCTTTACGCCTTCTCAATATATGATGCTGCAGATTGTACGAAAAACTTTACTGCTGCTCATTATATGATGCAGATTGTACGATAACCTTTTACGCCTGGACAATATACGATGCTGCAGATTTTACGAAAACCTTTTACGCCTGCTCATTATACGATGCTGCAGATTGTACGAAGATCTTTACGCCTTCTCATTATGCGTTATTTACAGATTGTACGAAAATCGTTTACGTTTGCTCATTATATGATGCTGCAGATTATACGAAAGCCTTTACGCCTTCTCATTATATGATGCTGCAGATTATACGAAACCTTTTACGCCTGCTCATTATACGGTGCTGCAGATTTTGAGCAAGAAATTATGACTTGCTGATTATCATTAATGATAGCAATTTGGATTATAGAGTAATTAAATTGCTCATTTTTCTCATATCCTTTAGGTTTTGTTGGCATGAATGGAGATGAATGGCACGACCAGAGAGCGTTTCACTATGCATACTATGAGGGATTTAGGCTTGGGCAAAGTTATGGGAAACAATGATACAAGTAAGATAAATTCATTGATGAAATAATTTTCTTTTAGGTATTACTTTCAACTGCGCAGTAGCGATGGGTAGGAAATCAAGTCACGTTGTTTTAGTATTGCTGTGGTAGAAAGTGACAAAATACTTTTTTTTGTTGTAAAGGAGTTCGTTTTATGGTGGAGGGGAAACCATTTCATTGCACAATCTAAATTAATGCAATACGTTATTTATGTATTTAAGATTATATTATTTATGCATCCGTATTTATACTATATCAAAAATAAAAATTAAAATATCATTTCCAAAAGAATAAAAATAATATTACTTCTAACAACGAATGAGAAAAAAGAAAAGAATTGAAAGATAAAAATGCTGTCTATATGTAATGCTGTGTCTATGGTAACCGCCTTAGATACTTCGTATAGATAAAGACATCTAAAATAATATTAACTAACAAGTAATTTTCCCCGAAGAAAGTATTTCGTTATGTTATATATTATTTACTGTTATCGCCAGTTGTCTCTAGTAGATATCACTAGATTTCTAAACTGAAGGAATTCGGCAAGAAACCCAATTACAGACATATAACCATAAATTCCCATATATTAGTGGAAATGGACATAATAAATCCATGGGTAGGTTGAATGGTCTTTTATTGGTATTAAGGAGGAAGAGGCAAATTTCCCAGATACTGCCACTGGAGATGTTTGTTTTAAATTCCAATGGTAAAATCAATGCCCTCTTTGATCACCCTGAATAACGCTGACTCTTCTACATACCCAGTTCCAAAGGCGAAGAAGTTCAGATCAAAATGCCCGCCATTTGAAACAGTAACAATATTTTTATCGTAATACTATAAAAATATACAGATTGATTTACTGTACACAATAATGAAAATAAATGAAGAATTATTTATATAAGGTTCGTTTTTCTCATTTGCGATATAACTTATATGATAGAGGAAAATATAAGCTGAGATTTAGAATCAGAATTACTTTTTAGTTAAAAAAATCAAATAATAAAATTAAAAGAAAAAAATGTAAAACTTGTACGTATTTTTTTGTTAATTAAAACTTAATTGAATTTGCCAAAAATATTCGATTTATTGTAAACAAAAAGGCTTGTGGAACAGGGAATTTCATAGTTTCTGACAGCAATAAAAGTCTGTATGCAATGATGATATGTTTTTGGCTTATAATACTTTGAGTAAGGATTCACCATGTCTTGCCGGAAGAGTTTAAGGTTGATAGATCCTCCTTTCAAGGAAGGGTTGAACTTACATTAGACTTTGACTTTGCTCTGTGTTTTTTGCCCGTTAGACTGTGAAACCGATAATAGGAGAGGGAGAAAGAGAAACGAGAGTGTGTGGAATTGAGTGAAGAGTTGCAGTCAATAAGGAGGGTACTACAGTCCAGAAAAGAATTCCAGGCAGTACGGAGAATGCAACAGTCGAGAGAAGAGTTCCAGGCAGTACAGAGAATACAACAGTTGAGAAAAGAGTTCCAGGCCTTACGGAGGGTACAACAGTCCAGGCAGTTCGAGAGTTACGAACACCCTAAAACTAACTTTTAAGATGATTTTGTAAATATTTGGTATATAATTGGGTTTTTTAATGCAGTTTGTGCAGTGCTGTCTAGTAAATTTTAATAAATATGGCAGCTAAACATCGCTTTTTTTATTTTGAGAAATAACTTAATTTGTATCTTTGTACAACACTGGACCAAGATTACACTCATATCGGGCCCTAACTGTACTCTTTGCATTAATTTTTCTAAAACGCGTAAAATTTTTAATATTCATTAACTAATAATCACAATTTATTTTAAATTAAATTTTATGTAAGTATCAAACACAGCACAAGTTGTTCAAGTAAGTCCGTTCTGGTAGAAATCATTGTACTATGGTGAATAGTTCAGTTGGTAATATCTAGCATAGTAAAAAATCATTATAATTATTTTTTATTAGTACTAGTACCTTATTTGGGGCCTGATGGCCGAGTGACCAGCGCTCTCGCGCCCGTCCCACAGTTTCTGGGTTTGAGTCCCACTAGTGCAATAGATGTTTTGTAGTCGTTCGAAAACCACTTTAACTCGTAGCTCCCGATCTAATATGACTTTTATTGCTGACAACTCTACCCCGTAAAAAGAAACATCTCCTGTCTCGAAATCTGCTAGTCGTCAGAGGGCCTTGGCCCACCATGGCTGCAGCGCCAATAAAAAGGAAGGAAGTAAGTTATTTAAACGCTGGCTTTTGTATTGAGTTTTTGAGTGAAAATGCTTATGTAGAGATAATTTTTTTTTTTTTTTAAATCTTTGTTAAAAACAATATATGTAGGCTTTGCTCTGAAATGAACGAAATTGACTCTTTTTGAATAAAATAAGTTGTAGAAAACTATTATAAATGAATTTAAGCATATTTTTATAACAGAATCTATTTTCAACTTGTTAATCATAGTTTCTATATGACTGTTATTAGGCAGATGCTGCCGAATACGTCAAAAAAATGAGGAAAGAAAACGGCAAACCCGTCATTTTCGTTGAACCCTTGGCTCTCTCTCAAATAGCGAATAGTCTCTCTCTTCTTTTTGGCAGACACTTGGATCAAGAGCAAGAATCAGACATGCAGGATATTTTGGTATAATATTTATTTAGATTATATTTGCTTTTATTGTATATTTTTCTAATAACAAGCAATAAATTTATTACATTTCTTCTTAATGTGTAATTATATGCTTATTTCCAATTTTAATATTTGTTTATTGTTTAAACTGATATTTTATATTGTTGGTATATGGTTTATTTATTATTTTATTTTGGTACTTTGGTATATTATTTATTTTGTATCATGTAAAAACTCACCGTTTTGTTAAAATTATTTTATATGTATCGGTACTAAAAAGGATTGTTTAGAAATGTCCTCAAATTGGCAACATTTTTTTCACAATTTATTACCATTTATTTTGGGGGCCTGAATGGCCGAGTGGATAGCGCTCTGGCGCTCGGTACCACAGGTTTCGGGCTCGAGTCCCGGCGGTGCCATGGATGTTTGTAGTGGTTCGGAATCCACTTTAAACCGTAGGTCCCCGATCTAACACAATCGTAGAGCGTTGTGGAGAATGAGATATTAAAAATAAGGAAAAACCAACGGTTCATATATAGTGATTAGGGGATTATAGTCCTTGTTGCTTCACATCCCCGTATACCACTTCGTCATCATCATAACCATTTATTTTTAAAAATTCAATAGTTTCAGTTTCAAAAAATAGATTGAAAAAGTAATACTATATATTTCCTGCTTTATTTTTAATTAGTTATATGCGCCATCTGTGTAAAATGAAGTTTTTAATCTAATATAGAGGTAATTAAACGGCTTAAATCAGGTAGAAAATTACAGGTTTGAAATTATCCTAGACGTCTGACGTAGGCCATAGCTTATATATATGTAATATATTTGAAAGTTCCAAATTGTAAGCTGTGAATTTGTGTAAGAACAAACAAATAGATTTTTCAAATTTATATATGAGAGAGTTTTTAAAAAATTAAATTTATGCAGGGTAGATAATTTTTCGAGATTTTTTCCCATCTCCAAAAAATCGCTATTACGCCAATAATAATAAACAGTCAATAATAATTAATAGCCAAAACAGCTTTTAAGCCAAATTGTAGCGCTTTTACTCCAAATATTTTCACTATCCAGGCAAACCGTTGTTGCTAAAATGCTTTTATGCCAAAATTGTATCGCGTTATCGCCAAATTTTTCACTAAGAGAATTTTATTCCTAAAATGCTTTACCAAATGTTATCGCTTTTAAATCAGAATTTAGCACTATTATGCCAAAACATTTATGCCTAAATTGTCTTTACGCCAGATTATATCGGTTATAATCAAATTTTAACACTATTATACCAAAATTTTAATGATTTGACTTTTGCGCCAAATGTTATTACTTTAATGCCAAAATATGTCACTATTTTACGAAAATTTTGTTCTAAATTGCTTTTGCGCCACAGAATTTTATCCGTATCCTTTTAACAATGATATATAATATCTATTATAATAAAATTACACAAAAGTTATTCGCTTATATGCTAAATTTTTTTCTGTTATGTCAAAAAATGTTCCATGTTGTTCTGAAGCCGAATTCGAATGTTAAAACAATATTAATATAAAGAAGAAACAGAGAGAATAACTCACATTTTATTCTGTTATATCCTTTTGTTGGAGTGAAAATGATCTTTCTATTGATTTACTATAATCTGTCCCTACATAGACATATCAAATAAATGAAAAATAAGAACATCCTGAAACTGCTAACCCAATACGTAA
>BPLR01007458.1:0-54051 GCA_021605095.1 Caerostris extrusa
CATTTTTAAAATACTAGAAGTGTAAAAGAATTGTTATAGTTTCACATTTCTTTCAGAATAAGCTACAAAAACAAACATGGTATTATAATTAGCAATTATTTTCAAAATGAGATCAAAGTAATAACAAATGATTATAAAAAAAAAAAAGGAATAAATAAATGATTAAAAAAAATAACAAATATGAAAGTTCATAATTTTTATATATTAATAAAAATCTGTGTCATTATTCATCTAAATAGTATTCTTCTTAAATTATATTAACTACCCTATACTATTATTATATTAATATTTTTATATTGGCAGGTAGTTGAAGAAAATATCTTAATTTGAATTGAGTTTACTTTTTTTTATGACAGTTTGATAATGAAATCTTTTTTTTTTTTTTTTTTTTTATTTTTGGAATTGCAAGTAAAATAATTAATGATCTCATTTCATATATTTCCAAATGTAAACAGATCTGTGTATAAATTGACAGTGCATTATTTCTTTTAAAAAATTAATCTAACCCGTATTGAGCTTAAAAAAATTTAATGTATACAAAGTTCAAACTTGTATATCTGCCGAAATGAGGGGGAGGGGGAATCCTCTGACATTCATTATTTAAGATAATGTATTATTATTTGTGTATGTTTTGGTACTTGACTGTTAGTTAGGTTTTAATTAGATTTTTTTTCTTGAACTTAATTAATATAAATTAAAGAAATAAAAATGTGCTTTATTTAACGATATTTGGTGATTTATCACTTCACACCTACATTTTTTTGAGATAAACGGATCCGTATATAAGCTCATTCCCATACTTTAGCTTTAAAAAGTGTTACAAATTCTCAGGCTTATTCATAGAATTATGCCGTATATAATATATATAAAATACATTAAATTATTAAAAAAATTTTTGTTGTTTTGAATTTATTTCATCAGAAAGTTGAGGAGTGTTATTTTTAATTTATTATATACATTTACAGTTCTTTCAAATAAAATTGAATTGATTCTTTTAAATAAAATTGAATTGATTCTTTCAAATAGATTGTACAGAAAAATTATTATTTTTTTGCTTTAATATGATTTTTCTTTTCACTAAGTAATCTGTATCTCAAATGTTTTCAGAGCATAACAGATGAAAGTTTGCAATATATTAGTCAGCGCTGTCCCAAGCTAAATTATTTGTGTATTTCCAATTGCAGTCAACTGACTGATTCATCTCTTATTGCTCTTGGACATGGCTGTCATAAATTAAAGTGAGTACAAATTAATTTTCATAGCATTACCTTAAAAAGAATTACAAGATTATTCATATTATAAACAATATGAAAAAAATTAGATTTAAAAATTAATAGACTGTTTAATAAATAAATAAATTAGAGGCATTTTTAATACAGTAATAATTTATAACTTAAATACATAGTATGAATATTCATAGTGTGATTGTTTGTTGGCATTTAAAGTAGTTGCAAGAAAATCAAGATATACATATGATCGAAACAAGTATTAAAAAAAAATAGTAAAAAAAATTTTTGTGATATAATTGAAGTGTAATGTGAATATAGGATGGTGAAATAAAGTGATAATTTTGAAATATTCGAAAACTGCCCAGAAATTATTATTATTATTTATTGGATTGGATTTTGGATAATTATCAAATTTTGCCTTTTTTCATGTTTAGTATAAAATTTTCTATTGTATTGAAAATTGAGTCATTGCTACATTTGAGTAAAAGTTACAGCTGTGAATGCTCTTGCCATCCAAATGTGGTTGTTACTCTAGACGAATATAAAAAAAAATCCTCAAAATCATGTTAGACAATCACAAAGCGGACAAAGATGTCATTTGGTAATATTTAAATATATTCCATGAACATTTGGTGTGAAAAAACCTTTTCCTAAATGGATGTTGCACTCATCTATAGAGATTGTCTCACTAGATTCACTCATCCTCATTCAATTGTCCTCACCAGATTCACTCACAATAGAACAAAAAGAACAATCCATTGATGATCCAGAGTGCCTTGGCACTGTTTATGAGAAATAAACAGGAATTTTTGTGTTGGTGTGTGACAATAAATGAAATATCCACTACTACACACCAGAATCAAATTGGCTATTAGCTGAGTGGTGAGCGAGTCGATGAAATCTGCTCCAAGCTACAAAAGACACAACAGTTGGCTATATAGGCTATGGCTATTGTATTTTGGGATGTGCATGGAAAATGAAAAAAATATCAACATCAAATTTTACATAGCATTATTGGAGTGTTTGAAGGCAGAAATCACAAGTAAATATCCCCATTTAAAGAAGAAAAATGGGTTTTTCAACAAAACAATCCAATACGTCATAATTACTATGACCAAATTGCATGAATTTGGATTTGAATTGCTTTCATAGCACAATATTTTCCAGATTTAACTCTCAGCTACTATTGACTGTTTGTAGAGATTATAGAAAAGTAGTTGGCTGCAATGAAGAAGTGATATTTGAAACTAATGCCTATTTTGAGGCCAAAGATAAATTGTTCTACATAGCTGGCATAGAAAAGTTAGAAAAGCATTGGAATGAATGTATCGCATTTGTAGAAGACTATGTTGATGAATAAAGAAAAAGTTTGCTAAAAATTTGTTCTTTTAATAGCTTTTATTTTAAATTAAATATTTGTAAATTGAAATTGCATATTATGCTTTTTTAATCCATAAGAAAATTACTTACTCATGTTATGCTTTTTTTTATGTACTTCAAGTAATGTTTAATTCTCTCTCGCCAGGACTTTGGAGTGTGCAGGATGCTCCCAATTCACTGATGGTGGATTTCAAGCCCTTTCAAAGGTATTTGATTTCTATACAAAGTTTTAAAATAAGATTAAAAATGTATATCTTTTTTTCAGCCACAAGTTGTTTACAATTTATACAGAAGTTTTAAATTTTAATTCCTTTTCTAGAGTTGTCATCTTCTGGAAAGAATGGATTTAGAAGAATGTGTCCTCGTATGTATAAAAAAATTCCCATTTTTTCTATGTATTTGTATGTCAACGTCAAATGAAGTTTTATTTGATGTGGTAACTATATATATTAATGTTAAATTTGCAGATTACAGATACAACTTTGAGTCACCTTGCATCTAATTGTCCACATTTGCAAAAATTGGTAAGTTTTCATAAGCCAAATTTGCAAACAAAGTAAATTTAATCTAACTTTGGAATTCTAGTTTTATTTTAAATAACATTCAAAAGTGGTTATAAGTATCCTTGTTATACAAATTAGTTAAATTTTGTTCAGTAATTATCGCTGATGTATGTATTAAGCTGTGTATAATAAAATGATTATTGCAAATCTTTTAAAAATATTCGTCAAACTGGTTTGTTGTCTATTTTATATGATATCTATACAGGAAACAATGTACTTCTTATTAAAATAGATTTTCTTTGTTATTACTAAACTGTAATAAAATAGTTGTTTGTGTAATGTTACACTTATTAAAAAAGTGTATGCATTTTGGAATTAATAAATTTACTTTAAGGGCAAATATTTTTAGCTCTGAAAATGAATTGATACAGACATATAAATATGTAACTTTTCTATTATATAATCCTAATTTTAAAATCAATCATTGAGTTTTTATGAAGCATGCTTTTTTTTTTATGAATTTTATAATTATCAAATTCTTTGCTTGCCTGCAAAACTATTACCATGGAAAAAAAGTTCATAAAAAGTGCTATATATATATATATATATATATATATATATATAATTTTTGTTGTGTTGAATAATGCATAAATGTTTCTAAATTTTGTTTGCAGTCTCTCTCCCATTGTGAGCTGATTACAGATGATGGTATTCGTCACCTGGGCACTGCCCCGTGTTCTTCCCGGTATCTAGCTGTCCTTGAGTTGGATAACTGTCCCCTCATTACTGACCAAGCCCTTGATCATTTGATTACATGCCATAATCTTGAAAGAATTGAACTGTATGACTGTCAACTTATCACCAGAACAGGGATTCGAAAAATCAGGGTAGAATTTAATTTGCATATAGTTGTGGCATGCCTAAAAGATGACATACTTACCAAATCTTCTATAGTGAGCAATTCCTGCTTTTTTGTGACTTTCTGGTTTTTGTTTTTGTATTTTAATTTCTTGAAATTTTGCACCTTTCAAGAGAAAATGTTTAAAAAATTAAATATCTAAAATTATATATGTTTGAAAAGCAGATTTTCCTCCATTGCAGCACTTACTTCTACTTAGTTTTGTCTTATAGTAATACAGTTGCTCAATAGTCCACATTATTAAGTTTATGGGAATCTATATAGTAAGTTAATATTATAAGTGTGATTTACATCATGAAATTTTCTATAAATCTTGAAGATTTTACATGTTATTAAATTGGAAATCTGTTCTACACTGAAATCTTAATAATAATTTGTATATTTTTACTAATAACCATATAAAACATATTGAAATCCATCATTTGATTCTATTTTCACATATGCCATTACTCATGATTTACCTAGAAGGTGTCTAATATTTAAAGGTTTTCAATATTCTGATCAAAAGACTGCTTTCTAAATTTATGGAGTCCAGAAAAATCTACAATTTCTTCACTTAAGTATAATGAATTGTTCCATTTTCATATCTTGCTGTATTGTTATGTTCATAGAATTTTTAAGATATATAGCTATTACATTTTAGTGATAAATTTTATGTTGCTTTTCATAATTTATATAGACAAAAAAATTATTTTCATTTAATTAATGTTTTAAGTTTCTCTACATCTATTTCTTTTTAAAATTTGATCTTTAAAGACTATTTGGGTTTTGAGATTTGAACATTACCATCAGTATTTTCTTTCAAAGGAATTATAACAGGTGGTGAAGCAGAACCAATATGAGCTTTTTACCTTAGAATATGTGCCCAGAGATAGCATCTTTCACCTACCAGCATTTTAAAAAGCTGAGTGTTGGCAAGATTTGAAAGATGAAATGTAAGACAGCCCAAATGAAAAGTATCAATGCAATAATGAACCCTGTTTTAACCTAAATAATTAAAAGAATGATGTCCAATATTATAAATATCAGATCATTAGTACATGAATATTCAATTTAAAAAAAATTCACAAATATCCTACTGGAACATGAATTATTGCAACATAATTTTCTACATCATCAGTAGAGGTATTGTACTTGGTACATTTTATGTACGTGCATAAAAAAATCCAAGCATAATATATCTGATTATGGAACAAGTCAGCTTTCTTAAATCCTGTTTTTTCTATGAGTAATGCTTACTAAATTTCTGACATCAGTATTAAAGTGTGCACTATTACACTGGAACTAGATTCTCCTTTTAATGTAGTCCTTGTAGGTTCGAATTTCCAAAAGAAAGAAGCAGGGAATTATACTATTGCAACTGATATTATTGATTATGCTAAGTATGTCATTTCTGTATCCATATTCCATGGAAATTTATTTTGATCTTCTCTACCATCCATTGCAACTTTTCTTATGTTTTCTTAACCTCCTTAAATGCTCTGTATCATTTTTTGGAGCTGAAGTGCCTTGATTGACAATCTATTAAATTTTCTAGTCAAGGGATTCATTTGAAACTTGATAAGTTATACCAAAATGAAAGTTGCTGTATTCATGCCAAAGCAGGCAACTGCAATGTCCTTATGTTAAGGAGAAGGGAGTTACGTGTGGACCTTCTCAGATGTCGTCCCTGGAAGGTATCAGTGCACACTTTGAATTCAATAAATACATTTACTGATATAAATATTTACAGTGAGTTATACATTAACATAAAACTCCAGTTACAATATTAATAATAGATATTTTTATTGCAATTCAGGCATATCAGCATGCCCTCAATAACTCTCTGAGCAATTCTGTCTAACTCCTGATTCAGGAGATTCCAAACTTCTTTAATCTATTGACCAAACAATCTTTTCCTGGGCTTTCTGCTGTCTGATCTCAAATGCAGAAATCCTGACTTCATCCCTACCCATCGCCATTATCTAATTCTGTCCTCAAATCTTTCTTTTCCCATTTGTTTCCTCTTCTGTAAGGCACATTCTTGGTATTTTCACCTCTTAAACTACCACTAGGACCATACAGTATTCTTTCAAAATTGCAGTGGCACATCTTCATCCTCATTACTAAAACTATAATAGCCTTTTAGCACTAGGAACAGTATTTTGGTGTGATGCAGTAGTATTATCTTTAATATATTCATGCACACATTGGAGACCTCCATGGATTCAGTCAGTTTTATTTATTTATTTATATTTTTAGACTCATCTTCCTGCTCTCAGAGTCCACGCCTATTTTGCACCCATGACTCCTCCTCCTTCTGCTGGTGGGGGGAGACCGCGCTATTGCCGCTGCTGTGTCATTCTCTGAAGAGTCATTCCATGCAAATTTGGTCTCCTGTCGTACCTGGAGATACAGACTGTTTTGTTCAAAGAATGCAGCACTTGCATCAAACCTTTCCATAAACAGAAGAAGCTGTTAGGATATAAAACTGAACTATGCATTGTATGTTAAAACAAATATGAAGAGGTATTTTTTCTTGATGAATTCATTTTTTTTCTTTCTCCACATAGCTAAAAGTAAATTACTTCATATTATATTATTGATTTGCTTCATTATTATGTTTAATTATATATTAGAAAAATATTGCATATTCATACTGCAAATGGTATCATATTTATTTACTCTATTCACAAATTTATATTCTTCATTATGTAGTGTATTATGTCATATATTTAAAAGTAAATTGAGTCATCAAAACTTCCTTGAACTATTATGCAATAAACAAAATCTTTTTAAAAAGGGAATTAAAAACTTGGCTTAATTATCTACCTGAATAGTTATTTAAGCCAATAAATAAAAGTACTATTGATTAAAATTCAATATGTAGCAGGTATATGAGAATGTTTTTTCTTATATAGCAATAAAAATAATAACTACTTTTTTTCAAATTTATTAAGTGATTTCAAAATGCCTGCAAATCATACTTTTAGCTTGAAAGTGACTCTTTCTTAAAATCAGTGATTTTTAGAAATTTTTGAAGAATTTATTAAGAAATCTGTAAAAGAAAAAAATCATGTTGCATAGCTTTTTGATGTATCATACAAAAAATAAAAACTTAGAGATATAATCAGCTACCACATTTTTATGCTTGAAGAAAAATAACATTTATTTATAATGTCGAAAAAATGGGGACTGACCAGAAAATGTTTCATGCTACTCTCTGTTTAAATGTTTTATTTTTAAATTATCATAAGGGATTAATGATATCAACACCCTGACTTTTAATACTCTGTTACGATTATGCTATATAATATATGATTTTAATAATAATATCATATAATATATACTATTTGAGTATTAAAAAGAAATAAAAATATTATTGATTTGGGGGAATCAGTTAAACGTAAATATACAGTTAAAATTTTAAAAGCATAAATTATGAACTTTTATTTCAAGCATTTTTATATGAATTTAAAAAGATGATACTTCTAAACTATTGAAAAAAGTTGAAAGATACACAGTTACACATGACTTTAATTGGAGAAAGTGAAAATAATGAATTAAATGTATCAAAAGAAGGGAGCATAATATTGTTCAGTTCAAATAATTAATATATATAAATATTTAAAAAAAAATTATTTGTGTGTTGTATACTTTTTTTTAAACAACTTTGCAAATAAGTTTGTTTTGAACACTATTAATAAATACATGCAATTAAAAGTATTATATATTTACAAGTCAATCATAGATATTTTATTCATGTGTATGCTTTTAATTTCAAATAGTTTATAAACTACATAAAGGTGCATTATTTTTGAGTTTATTGTTAATATATTATTCTGGTTGCTTTATTAAAAAAGTTGTAAAATGCTTATTAAAACTTTCATCTTAAGAAGAAAAAATTTTTTTTTAATTATCTTTACATATAAAGTTGTTCGAGTTTTTATATTTATATCTTTGGTGTATTCTTTTCGATTGTTTGATATTTTCTGTATATTGAAAAGTACCCAATAGACATAAAAATGCAATTTTTTAAAAGTAGGTGCTTGTAACAAATAACATTGATGTAAATATTTATAACCTTGTAAAACAGGTCACAACATGTGTAAATAAGTTTTGGCTTTTACAAAAAAAATGATAGTTTGTATCATTATTATGATTCTCTTGTAAAACGTTTTAATTTGTTTATGTATATTTTATTTACTTTATATTGTTGTGTAGTTTGAGATCTGTTAAGGGTTCATATTTCCTAAAATATTTAGATTCTGTTATGAAAATACAAATATGCACTCTGTATCAAAATACTTATAAATTGCTATGTGTAAAATGAGAGTTTGCTGATAATATGTTGTTTCGATTTATTGGAATTTTATTACCAAATGTTATATTTATGCATATCATAAATATGTAAAATAAACTGTGTAAAATTAAAATTATTTTGCAAAAAATGTATAGCAAATTTAAGTAAGTAAACATAGCAAATTTTAAATCAAAGTTTAAAATGTATATTTATTCAGATATAATAGAAACACATATTTTTATTTTTAAATTCTTAAATTTGTATAGTTATATTATGTAGATTTTTAAAAAACAACTGAAGCATAATATTTTGTATGACTTTTCCTACAATTTTTCTTTTTTAAAAACAAGCCTTTTTTTCTTCCTGTGAATGTGATTATGAGTATTTCAGTAAAAGTTGGGAACTTAAAGATTCAAATTATTTTGTTTTAAGTTCTGCAAATTTTTAAATGAACGAATTTCTTTTTCTTTGAAAGATTTCCTCTTTATTTTGAATTCTAGAAGCTATCAATGGAAAATTATTCATAATCAAAGTATTTTTTCTCCCGGTGTTTTATTTATATATTAAACTGAACTCAACTGCTTGACAACTTAAGTGATGCTACTATGAATTCATTTAAGTGTAGTTTGACCATGGATTGTGTGGAAAATTGGCAAGAATCCACACTAATTATTATATATATTTTTTCTCTGAAAGCAATTTATAGTAGCCATGTATATATGACTACACCCGTAACAAATAATTTATTCATCCGTTTCCTCCATTAAAGTGGATGTTTACCATTCCATGCAATCCAGTACCTAAGTCAATTTGTTTCACTAACAAAAGAATCTCGACGCAGTAACACATTAGTTAACCTATGCATCAGTTTCATTCTTGCATGGGTGTGAAATGTTTACTGCTTCTGATAGCTCATTTCCAGTACACATTTTACATGTATGTTTTAAATGGAGTGATATTTTTTACTTCAAGAAATAGCATTGCATAATCCTTTTCCCTGGTGAGTCACAAAATTTTACATTGTTTGTTGAGGCAAATCTACCAATTCAAAATTGCAATAATTCTTCAGATATTTTTGAAGGAAATAAGAGAAAATAAAAATTGTTTTAAATTTAATTAAAATGTCTAACAAGCAGGTAATACTGTGTTATTAAGGTATAGTCTGATCATGGATGGAAAATTGGCAAGCTGCCAATTTGGACGGATTCAAGAAGAGTCGACATCCTAGGTGCAGAAATGTCATTTTGGAGAGATCTTAATTGCAATGAAGACTTTTAAAAGAAATATTAGGGGAGAAAATTCTGCACTAAACTGTTATACTTTTTTCTGACAAAGCAGCTTAGCGCTACGTCTATCTGACTAGCACCCCTAACAGGTAATCAGTTCATCCATTTCGCTATTAAGCTTGATGTGTGTTATTCCACTCTCTGTGGTCAGACTGTAATGCTGTGTTTTTGTCATTGTCTTAACAGTGAATAGTAATGCTGAGTAAAACTGGCAAGCAATTTATTTCATTTGTAAAGATCAAACACCTTTTTTTGTTATTCTTAATGAAATTGACCTGTAAATAACTTGCTCTTTAAGATACTGGTGATGTTACATGCATCTTGTTTTTATATAGAAAAATGCTGTAGTGAGTTTTGAAATGCTATATAATTTGATATATTTAAATCGTTTTTTATTTGCTATACTCTATTATTATTTTATTTGTTGAATAAAAAATTGAAATTTTTATCCCTGTGAATATTCAAAATCAAATATTTAAAAAAAAATTAAAATCTAATTGAATTGGTTCTGCATTTATTTTGAAAAGAAATTATATTTGTGAATAACTAGAAATAAATTTCCTTATATAGTTCATGTTGTCATTGCTTTTATCTATCGTTGATGTTATTAATGTGATTATAACATATTTAATTCACGCTGTTCTATATTTCATGCATTTAACATACAAATAATTGTTGTATATGAAAATTACAATTTCTAGAAGACTGATGACCATTTTCTGAAATGCTTTAAAAAATTTATTAACTAATAAAAATGCATTGCTGGAAATTGTATATTTATAAATAGTATTCCATTTTATAAAACATTACTTATGTTTGTATATAAGTTGTATAGTCTTTTGATACCTAACAATTCATTGTAAATTCTATATTTGTTTCTATTGATAGTTGTTTTGATGCATTATTATTTTGATTGCTATAATATTGTTTGTTATGTGCTTCATTCAATATTAGCTTTTTAGTGTTAATTTTTTTTTTATATTATTACAATGAATAAAGGAAAAAAAAAAAAAATACAATCTTGCTCTCATTAATAGCCTCACAAAAGTATGTATCTTTTAAAGTGTTATTAAAATTCATTATTTAGTTTAAATATTGAAAATAATATATTATTTTTGATGTCCTTTTTGTAAAATAATAAAACACCAAAAAGTCTATACTTGTTTCCAAGTGTTGTCTAGTTAAATATTCTTCGCAACAACACAAAGTATTGAAAAGAAAGATCACACTTTTATCTGTTTTTAATGCATTTTCCATTTCAATTTTTTTTTTCTGTAATTTGTTCAATGTGATTTTATTTTTAAAGATACAAAATAAGGGCAGCTATTTTACATCTACAATTTGTTTGATCATTTTTAATTTTATTTGCAATTCATATAAAAATGGTGTTTTGTTGTATTGCCAATTTATTTTAAATAATTCAGACACAAGGTTGTGGAAATAAAAAAAAGGATTCTTTAATGAATGCTGAGTTTTCTAGATTTTTCTTTGTTAGAATTGCAAACTGCTTTTCTTTAAATTGCCATACACACAATAGTAGAATCAATGCAATTTAAATGATGTTTTCTAAATTATTGTGATAAATTCAATAAATAATAACAGTATTCAGTTAATGTTTTTATTCAATATTTAATGTCTATTCTCTTTTACTGATTGGAATGATGAATTTATCAGATGATCATTATTGTACGGTTTAATTATATTGTATTTATCAAATAGCTCTGAGTTATTTAGCTTGTTTATATTATTTTTAAAATGGAATTCATAAAATTAAAAAAAAAATTCTATAAATAAAATTGGTGTGCAAAATTGGCAAAACGGCAAGTCGAACAGATACGAAAAAAAGCATCGTAGTGAAGGAAATGCCATTTAAAAGGGATTTTAAGTGCAATAAAAAGAGTTTTAATTTTTAATAATTAAAATTTTAGATTGCACTATATTAAAAGAAAAACTAGAACTATTATACTTTTTCTTTCAAAACAGCTTTGTGCAATGTAAATCTGACTCTCGTCCCTCGCAAGTTATGATGATTTTTTTTATGTTTCTTAACAATGGTGGAATTGACATAATAATTCTTAATAAATGTAAAAAAATTTATAAATTTAATTAACTTTACTTCAGAAAAGAAAATATAATAAATCTTAAAATTCCAAGATTTAACTCTTATTGGGCCAAAAATTAAAGCCTTAATTTAACTTTTCATTCAACTTACATGTCTAGAGCATGCTATTAAGATATGGAACATTATATTCTTTATAATACTTGTGCATGAATTTTATTCTTTCTTGATGTTTGAATTTTCATATTTTTCCATAGAATTAATTGAGTTGAATTTTTATAGAAAAAGGACTTTTAAATGCATGCTTTTTGAGATTTTTAAAATAATTGTTTTATTGTATGGGATAATTTTTTTTTTTTTCCAAGTACTGAATATTTTTAAATACTTTGTATTTTTCAATACATTCTGATTAATACACCAGTTAATGTTAACTCTTCTTAGCATCTTCTGTGATCAAGTGTAGATTCAATGCCACACATTTTAATTAAACAGCTGACCAAACAAATTATGATTTATTTTTGTCTTCATCCAGTTGAAATCAATAATTTACTTAAACATTTAGCATGATAAATGCAAATTGCTTTTAATATATATATTCTTTAAAAGCTTAATTAAATTTGTGTTTTTATTTAGCCTTAGTATTGCTGTTTCTCAATTTGGATAAAAGCTCGTAGGCTTATTATAATTATTATTTAGAATGCTTGTAGAACAAAAATAATTTTTTTTTTCAATATGCTTAGACCAGTTCGTTTCTAAAACGTGATTGCTTGGTTAAATATAAAAAATATATATAATTCACAATTATTCTTGTATTTCAATACTTATGTAAATAGTTTCTCTGAATATTAGATTTTTAATATAAGGTTTGCTGTAATTCATATAAAAAAATTAATTATAATATATATTTTTGCTTCCTTTCTGATCAATTATTTAGTGCTTTCTAGTTTTTAATGCATCCAATAAATTTTAAAAAAATGTATTATACAAAGTAAAAATTTACAAATTGTGACAGAAATAAGCATTTCTTATTGCCTGTGATTATTTCATTGACTTGAGCTTTCATTCATTCTTTTCATTGTCTTTAGGATTATAAAGAAAATTAAATATTAGTCAAAATGTATATGCTGTGCAATTAATGATTTTCAAAATGTTGTGTTATAAACATTTGTGTTCAGTTCTGTATAATGTGAACTTAGAATTGGAGTGTTACAAATAATTAATATAAAATGGGTTCGATTTGGAAATATATCTATTATGCATAATGTGATGTATATTGTTTTCTTAATCAGTAATATGAAGAATAGAGTTTGTGGTATTTGGTTCAAGATTAGCCTGTATTGTAGAAAAATGTATTATTTAATTTTTTATTAAAAATTTTTTACAGGCTAGAATAGCTTTATGCTAAATTCTTTCTTTTTTTTTTTTTTTTTTTTTCTTTTCATCTTAAAAATATAATTGGAAAAATAACTGATTTTTATTGATTTGAAGTATTACTGCATTTGTAGAAACAAATGGCATTTACTCTTAGCATTATTTTAATTCAGACAAATTGCAGTATGTGCTTATTAAGCTTTAACAGTGAGCGTTATATGTGAAACTAAATGGCTTTGTATAGAAAATGCAGTGAAAGACACCAAACTATTCTAGATTAAAATGTGTAGATTTATCTGAAATTATGAAAAGCCTTACAAATCAACTTTGTGAATGAAATTTTATCTTGACTTTTTTCTTCAAATAAATGTTGTAGTTATAACACACAATTTAGTTGAAGAGAGAATCATCATTTTTTTTAATTGATAGTTGACCTATTACAAAAATATATTATGAGCAGGGCTTGTGTATATCTTTTATAATGAAAGGATATATTTATATTTTGTACCAATTATCCTATTGTGCAATTTCTAATTTGAGTTTTCACAGACTTTGAAATAAAATTAATTATGTTTTGTTTTTATGAGTAAAAATTAATTAGGGTTCTCTATTAAAATTAGAATAAATAGCTTTAAAAATCCATGTATTTTCGTTTAATTTCACCATCAATTCCGAAGCCTTTTTTTTTTTTAATAAACTTTAAAAATATAATATGTAATCTATCGTTAGTATTTGATAAAACTCAATTTAATTTTCTTTGATGGTGGCTTTTAAAGCATCGTGCCTTTTATGATGAATTACCACCGGATATTAAACTCTCACGTCGTGGAACGTCAACCAATGGGAAGCCAAATCTCCGTAATATTTAAGTAATATTAGAATATTTTAGTACCCAGTGGAAACCTATCATTAATAGAGCATGATATATTCCATCGTATATTCTGACTGATCACAGGACAAACTTTGAATTAACGATCAACTGTCATTTATCCTTTATTTGTTCATTTGGTAAAGAAAATACTGAAAAGATTGAAGACTGCTTGCTGTAAAATCTCGCCTAAACTTTTTTCTCACTAAAATGCTGTTTTTTTTCTTCTGTGTCATCACAATGTATGTATAGCTTATTAGTTGATTTCACCCCATACAATTATTAGCATTATTAAATTCAGTTGAAATTTAACATTATAATTTTTGTGATAATAAATTCTTGAGTGTTAATCAAAACTGAAAAATTTTCATTAAAAATACAGTTATATTTAAAAATATAGCTTAAAAGAGGACCATCGAAAAGTTTGCAGCACCTTAAATGCTGAGATGCATGCATTCTAGCTTAGATTTGTTAATGATTGCTAATTTTATTGATGGAAAGATGTACAGTTAAAACCATTATGGTCATGTATAAGAAAATGTGGCCATCTATTGTATGTTATTAATCTCCCTATATTAATTACTTTATATGAAGTGAGAAGTTGTATGTATTTTTTATTTTGCTTATTTATTATTCTGTGGATGTGCATCAGTGTTCTTCTGTAATGTATAATGCATATGTCATTGTGTTTGCTTTCTGTCAACGACGTTTTATGCACTGGATGTAAGATTTTAACTTCTTCGATTTCTTAAATAAAGTTTTACGAAAAAGGCACGTTTTCATCTATTTATTAGCTTTCTGGCTATTTAAATTTTGACGCGTTAAAAAAATAAAATTAGATTTAAAAATTAGAAATCGTATCGGATAGAATTTAATTTTTTACAAAGTGCAAAGGTCAATTAGATAGATAATTAAGGCAAAAATTAAAAAAATTGAAATTAAATTGTAAGCTTAAATTTTTAATCTCACTAACCTTTAATTATTGTTCTTGTTTAAAGTTTTAACTTTAAAATTTTTCACTGAGTATGGTACTCATTCTTAATTATTTATTTTTATTTTTCATATGTACAATAGTCTTTTGGAAATTTTTTTTTAATTTTAACCAGGGTTTCTTGTGCGGTTTGCAATTCCCCTAACCTACAGTCGCACCCAATTATTTGGCGCACATTGGCGAAACGAATTTTTGACACCAAATCCCAACGGCCCCTTTCTGCGATTTCTTGCAAAATTAATTAAGGAGACAAACAAAAAAATTAACTGCTTTTACATTAGAAATTTACAGACAGTAGACAGCGCATTATGGTGATATCAATTTATATTTCAGGAAATCAGAATAATCTAAACATCATCACATTCTTTCACGGCCAATGACTACCTTATACATTAAGTAGGAGCTACAGAATTAGACTTTGAACTTGAAGACTTGAACACTTTACAAATTTTGGAGTAATATGTTCACCCAGAAGGTCCCGGTATTGCTGTAGCTCCACTCTTGTTAGTATATATATAAACATTTATACAAGAGGCAAATTTAATTTCCTGACAAGAATCATAAAGCTATACTACAGAAAATCGATTTAAAATATCGATACTTATGACACTTGAAAAATATTTACAATTTTTTACGAGTTCTTCAACAAAGCTTCATTGTAGAGTCTCAGTGTAGACTCCTTATACTGAATTCTTTTTCCTACCTTCCTCCTTTCATGTTCCTCCTCCAGGATCCTTCCTCAAAGATACGTCATTAAATATTAATTTTTAATGAATTATGCATTTATTAAACTGCAAAAAAAAAAAACCCTCTACATTAAAATCAAACTCTTTCAAAAAAAGTCATGAAATAGAATAAATCTAGCCCGTCACTGAACTATTTAGAAATATATAGAATTCTTTGGTTTTTTAAAAATATAGGTAAAAATTATCAAGTTTTAATTTAACTATGTAAGCTAGGGATATCCAGACCTCGGTTCCTATATTCTTCTCAAAGAATCAAAAATATAAAAAACCGGCCATCTGCCTCAAAAACCAACTTTTCTTACGGAAATCGTAAACAAAATATCTTGGAATTTATCTTCATCAACATCTAAACTGGAATTTTCATTTTAACTATGTCAATCAAAAATATAGAAAAAAACATTAGAAGATTCTGTCCCTCTTTTGCAAGAAATTCAAGTATGAGTAGGAATAATAATTTTCTGATTTTCACCTCTATGATCCGTCCTTTCCTCACCTATGCATTCCCGATATAGGGCTATGCCGCTAACCATAATACTAAAATCTTGGAAGCTCAACAATATATGACCATTAGACAAATAACGAAGGCAAACAGGTTTACGAGAAACGATGATATTCAAAGATCCATCTCCCTACTACCTCTTAAAAAATACTGGAAAAAGCTGTGCGATATATTCTTCAATAATATTGACAGCCACCAACATCTGGCCATTCAAGAGATCGAACAATATGAATGGCACTCTAATTTAAAATACCTAGAAATATTTTACAATAACCTCCTAACTAAAATTAATTTTTGAATTTTTTACCTTTTTATTCTCACCGACTCCCTTTAACTTCTGGGCATTACCAGTGTTTTCATTCTTTTATGCTTGCCATCACCAGAGATGAGGAACCTGACGGGACCCTGTGAGCTCCAAACAATCTTCATCATCATCATCACAACGGTTCATATGTCATTTTTAATATATCCAAAATACATGCAAAAAAATCTTAAAAAGGCTTTTAGATTTTGATGAATAATTAATACAATGAATTTGATCGATCTAAAAATTTAAATGTTAGACAAACAATTTATTGAATGTATTTTTTTTTTTTTTTTTTTTTTTTTTTTGTTACATACTAAGAGGTTAGAACTTTTGTTAACCAGTCATTGGCCTGAAAACGATATGTCTCTTAATGTTATTTGCTTGTCCCTTACATTCAGATGCTATTCTAAATCAGTTGCTATCTAAATTATTTCCTATTTACAAATGTTTGCATTAAAATTATCTTACATCTGTCATATATGAGAGGAAATATTGTGTTTAAATTGGCCTACTTGAATCAATATCTAAGAGCAAACATTTTGGAACATACTAGTACTTATTAAAAAATCGTTAAATGATATAAACATTTGACTAATCAATTGCACTTATTAACTGCAAAAATAAAAATATATAAAGCACATTTTAATTGCAATAATATTTAAACTTGTTTCCTCTATTCGATTCGCAAATAAGTTACAATAAGTGTAAGGATCCGGCGGAACTTAATCGAAATTGATAAAGCTTAATCTGAATCCCCTTATAAAGCTTTTTTTTTTTTTTTTTCAAAAATATTGTTAAAACGCAGAAGAATGCATAAATCACTAACTGGAACAGTTTCATATTTTCAGTTGCGTCAAAATAATTTTTCAATTTCCTATCCATAGTTTAAATTTAATTCTGTTTTATCATTTGCATTTTTAACAAGGAATTGTGATGTAATAGAATAATTCGTTAGAATGAGTTATTCTATCGCATTTATGTTTATTCTCACATTTACGACATTATAATTGATGACTTTTTTCATTCAGAGACAAATGGCATATACTTAAGGATGAGTGCCCATATATAAAAAAATATATTTCAAAGGCTTTGGTGAAAAGAAAAGAACTTTTAGTTTAATAATTACACCGAAGTTTTCAGTTTGAATATTCAGTGAATGATTTCGTTTCCACATCACCCAGGAGGTAGAAATCTCGATGCGTCTTTTAGAGAGGTATCGCCAGGAGCCCTAATCCTCTTTTTGATGACAGGAGTAATGAAGTACTTCGTTTAGATCAATATAAGTTTTTTTTTTTTTTTTATTTGGCTGGTATGTGAAACTGAAGAAATTTAGATAATTTAATACTTTTTCATTCAATTTGTAAATGCAGTTCGATTTTTTTATATTGTTCCAGGAGCTGTTTAAAGTTCATTTTTTGGAATATTGTTTTTTCAGATAGCTTAACGACGGAAAAATACTTTAATAGCATCCCACTGGGTTTTAATAGTTTCAGCAAGAACCCCAGTTATTAAGAGGGTATAAATTGGTTGCAGACGAATAAAAATCATGAAAAAGTGAAAATAGATGATCAGCAAAATAAATCCGTATCCAAGCAACTCAACTTCCAAAGGATCTTTCTGATTCCGGTCGTATTCAGTCCAGTCGTAGCCAGAATCCTTCAACTTCTTGCCGACAAATCCGATCAACAAGACCACACCAGTGACGTCGAAAACGTTCAACTCAAGCCAATCCATAAGAAACATGACTGACAAAACAGTGAAACTCGCCTTCCCCAACCAACGTTTGCCTTCCTCCATAATCATCTTTAATCCGTTTCAAATATCCAAAACAAATCAGTACACCTCTTTCTCCTTTAGCATAGATGATAAAGTCACAAAATCGCACAAGTTCTCCGCTTTTTTTGCAGAAAAAATCAATATATATAATCGCAATCAAAATTATCGCTGTTCGCTCAAATGGCCACGAACAAATTGTGAGAAGCAATAGAGAGTGCCAAAAACAATGGATGTATCCTAACAGTGCGTGTAATGTAACAACAATGTGTAACAATGTTTATTCTAACAATAAAATATAATGCATTGTTATGGATAGCATTGTTAAAATATTTGCTTGCTATTGGCTGAATAATATATATATATATATATAATATTTTACATTCTATCCTAATCTCACAGAATATATACTCTATAACATTAGCAAATATACGTGAAAAAATAACATCAAATTTAAAAGAGAATGTTAAATTTACTTACATATGAGCTAAGCATCGATGTAAAATTTCCTTGAAATTACAATTTTCTATTTCTTCATTTTCAGTTAACAGTTTTGTTGATTTCAATGAAATTGCCATTTAAAAGCAATTATAACTAACCATTTATAAATAGGTTACTTTTTTTTTTTAATTCAAAAGGTTGAGCGTGTTTTTATTGATAATTTCAAAACATCGATTGCCGTCCGTATTATCTGGGTTTAATTGAAAGCTCACATGATTATTGGAAGGTATAAAACCATGCATCAAGAAATTAGAGACATCGGCATCAGAAATAAGTTTAGTCTCAATAACTTTTTTTTTATTTGCTGTTGCTTGAGGATGAGTCATTTTAGAGATTTGCTGAATATAAATTCATAGAAACTTAACGCTGACGATCCTTAACCACTTTTTTTTTTTGTGAATTTAAGCACAGCATTCAATTTATGAAGATATTCCTGTCAGAAGCAAACTGTTTGCTTTATTCTCATTTATAAAGTAAATGCTTTTATAAACTCAGCCAGTTCACATTTTAAAAATATTATTGCTGATTTTCAAAGATAGATCATTATAGTTTGGAGATTTGTATTAAATAGTCATCTTCTAGAATATCAAGAGAATATCCATATAAATCTCGCACTGAATCTTATTATTCCATATAAATCTTGTACTGAAACTTCTAATCAATCCATATAAATCTTGAACTGAATATTCTTTACTTTATTCACAACTCGGGGTAAGTAGATAGTATATGTTATTAAGTATATCATACCAAGTTTTGTCGCCTTTAAAAAAAATACCAAAAAGTTCTGCGTATTGCTAGATGTCGATGCAACACAACTAAACGCATGCTATCCAAATTTTGCTCATATTTTATTTCTATAACCAATAATTTGTAGATGAGCATTTTTTAAAAAATCAATGCATAGCGTAAATACATTAAAATATAGAGCTTCTAACCATTTTAAATTTGAAAGTTTTCATTTATCACGTAAAAATTGCACGTTTTTAAACTATCGTGAAGATGCCAAAGGGAATGATAAAATTTTCAATTCCTTTTTTAAGTAAAACTAAATGTGTTTAAGCATATTGAAATATGCTAATGATTATAGTACAAGTATCAAGTATTTCTTATTTATATAGAAATATTGGTATTTATCAGTATTTGGATGTAATGAATAAACTATTACTCTTTGACTTGGTTTTGAAAATAAAATTATGAATTTTCTTTTGGGATTATGCACAAAATGAAAGTACTACATTTGCCGCATTTCCCACATTTTTGCATATAGATATCTGCAAACAAGCTATATTTTCTTCTTCATTGGCTCAACAGTCCCATGGTGGGCCAAGGCCGCCTGCTTATTGACAGATTTCGACACAGAAGATGTTCTCATTTTATGGGGTAGGGTTGTCAGACTTATCAGACAGTCATATTAGACCGCACCTAAAGTGTATTCCGAACTACTACAAACATACATGGCACCGCCGGGACTCGAACCCGAAACCTGTGGTACCGAACGTTTGTTAATGGGCCATCAGGCCCTATTAGTTCATTTATTTCACATACTAGTGTAAATATCAATAAAGACCAGTGTAGTAATAAGATATATACAAGTAAGACCAGTGTAATATAGAATAAAATTTGATAAAAGAATTTGTTTTGGTTTTAGGTGTGATATTCTTAATAAAGTTACTACAACTCATTCAAGTTGAAAAATATATCATAGCTAATATTTAGACATAGTGTAAAGTGTAACAAAGATGTAAGCATTCAGTTCAAAAATGTATTTGTAATGAGTTCACAATAAAATGTAATTCAAAATAAAATTAAAAATTTATTCAAAACATTCATATCACAGTCAGAGGTATACATATGTAAAAAAATACAATTTTAATACACGCTTATAAAATCTAAGTAAAGTTTTTTTTTTTTCAGTAATTGTGCTATATCTTTGACTTCATTTACTCAATGGACAGTCCTCGCGGATTTCCATGTCAAGTAAGATTTCTTTCGGTTGAATTAATCCTTGCTGACCCAAGTTAAATTCCAATGGAACCTGGAAAGAAAAAAAAAAAAAACCTGTAGTAAAGATATCTTTATTATTTCCCCATGTTTGAAATGGGGAATTAAATAAATACCCCCTGTACACAGTTAAAGTAAAAATTTCTTTTTTCTATGGAGAATTTTGAAAACGTCAATATACTTCGCCATTAACCGAGTTTTATATTTAGTATATGACACATCAAGTACTAGATTTGGCTCATATTCTTCCAAAAAAAAAAAAAATTATATAATTGTTCAAACATGCTCTCGCACACAGCAAATAAGAAAAAAAAAATGGCGTAAATCATAACAGAAAACTTTTATTATTGAATTGTTATCTAGAATCAGCAAAATTTAAGATATTTAAGATAAAAATTAAGATATTAATCCAATATTTATTTCATGTTGTTTGTGATTAAGGAGTTTTTAAAAAAGTTGGAATTAAAAAATATAAATCCGCAAGACCCATTGATAGATAGCCCTTGCACACTGAATATTCAAATCAGTAATGGGTGAAACCTCCTTGCTAGACGATACACGTTTCTGTAAGAAGAGATAAAGATTCATAATTTAAATGCTCATTTTCTGCTTCAGAACTTTTTCTAATGGAGAATTTTAAAAGAAAGAGTATCAATAAAACGGAGGACAAAATGCTTGGCATTATCTTGGAAAATATATCCGGTTGACTGGCATTAACCGAGTTGAGTTGATTGTTCATTTACGCAAGATGAATATGGGCACATAAGACATGAAACCCCACATCCAATAATGGATCACAAATGATGACGGAACCGCTTGTCCTGGTACCTCCACAAAGGGATGTGCTAAACATCTATTTTCCTCAAAAAAATTCTTGTATATAGATTATATAACTCTGTTGACTTCAAAGGCAGACGTTTCACAGGTTTCTGATTGTGACAAACATATAGTGGAAATTTTAAAAAAAAATCGAAGGTAGACTAATGATTACGATAAGTCGGGGTTGTCACAGAGCATGAAAAGCTTAAATTTTTTCATGGTGTCCTTGTAACGATTATTACTGCCCGCATTTTTAACAGAATACGATGCATATCAGAACACTGTATGTCTATGTACAGACCAAAGATTTAATGAATTGGAGTTGTCTTAGTATGATCAATAATGTATCTTGACTTTTTAAGGTTAGAAGGTTTTATTTGGCTTTAAAATTAAAGTAGCATGAAAAACCATTGCATATCAAACGAGGCATATTTACTGACGGATGGCTTCGGCCTGGGCGTTTAAATGGGTTTAGTACCCTTTGAATATCAAACGACTTAATGACTTTGAAGGCCCATCACTTTCACACAGAGAGAGATAACAGGTGGGCTGAAAAGTTTCAGAAGGCTGACACATAGATGCCGCTACTAGAATTAAATCCATATGATTTTTAGTTAGCCCTAACCTTCAAAAGACACGTGTATAAATTTAACAGCTGCACTATTGCACTATTAGTATGTGAGTTATAGCATTTTTAGTGTTCATCACGTGCAGTCCATTCGGCTGACTGTCGATTGGACACCGGTGTGAAATGATGGAGCCATGTTTTATCCATTGTCACATATCGACGCAAATATTCGGGTTTAAATATTGCTTAGAATCATCAATTCGTTGTTGTTTGGGGTCGATTGTGAGCTCGCGCGGCACCCACTTTGAACAGAGCTTTCGCATATCCAAATATTCATTTACGATATGTCCAACACGTTCTTTTGATATCTTTAGGGTCTCAGCTATCTCAATCAACTTTACTTTACGGTTATCAGAAATTATTCTATGGACTTTTTGATGTTTTCGTCGGCAACAGCCTCTTTGGGGCGTCCACTGCGTGCATCGTCCTCGGTGCTCATTTCACCTCGTTTAAATTTAGCAAAACACTTCTCTACGGTTGATTGGCAAATGCTACCTGATTTATAAAGTGCTAGCTGCACAATAAAAATGCACGCTATGACAGAACTCATTGGTTGTGTAAATTTAATCCTTCGCATTTTGGTATAAAGGAATTTGTATAGAAAATTTCAAAATAAATAAAGCACTTCTAAAACTAATCCAATTTTCTTTTTAAAAGCTACTTTATTAACGAAAGGAAAAGCATCACAAAAGATTTCTTCGTTTGGTCATCAGGGTAAGGAAAGGAAAGGCATTTACTTACTTGTAAATAACTGATTTTAATTTAAGTCATTATATCAGTTTTTTCTGTAAATAATGAGTTTGCATTAAAATTACCTACAAAAAATATTTTTCACTAATATACTGAATAGTAAATGTAAATCATGATGCTTTAATCTACTATTAGAGTCGTACATAAGGCATCCTAAGATATTTAATTTAACTGCTTCTGTCCTATACCCTCTTCAAGACATTATAACATTTTTTTTAATTATGCAATTAAAAAAAAAAAAAAAAAAAATCATTTTTTGAAAAATTCACCTTTGCTTACAAAAACATTTGAATTGGATTATAAAGTTCAAACAAACATTGTGAAAGAAATCTCTTACCATTGTCTTTGGGCACTTGTTAATTTTGAAATGGGCGATGACGTATGCGAGACAGACTTTGACCTCCATCAGGGCGAATCTCATCCCTACGCAGTTCCTGGGTCCGGCACCGAAGGGCAGGTACGAGTATGGATCGCGCTTTACTCTTTCTTCGGCAGTGAATCTGGAATACGTAGAAACATGGATTTATGGTACGGATTTTCTAATCTGAAACTAAGCTAGTTAATGTAAAAACGTCGGAGTTCTGTAACCGGAAAAGTCCTGCACTTTGTAAATATTTGTAAAAAGCGCATAATTTCCGCAAAAAGTATTGGAATTATTTATTTGGAAACCTTCATATTTAATGCGGATATAATGAGAGTTTCAAATACCAAACATTCACCAACATTCAACCAATACCAAACATTCAACAACACCAAACTTCAGTCATTCAGGACTGAGCATTATTCAGGGTGCCTCATAGAGGGAAGAAATATTCCAGAATTTATATAAATTTCTTAAGGAAATTAACACAATATAGAACTATAATTAGACCACCATGTTCTTCAATGGCGCAACAGCCCATTATGGGCAAAGGCTGTCTACCTACTAGCAGATTCCGATGTTTTCCTTTTCAAGAGATAGAGTTGTCAGCCCTTCACCCAACGCTCTACAGTCATATTAAACAGAGATCTATGGTTTAAAGTGGATCCCTAACCACTACAAGCATACATGGTATCACCGGGACTCAAATCCGAAGTCCGGACTCAAACCCGAGCATCAGAGCGCTAGTCACTCTGCCATCAGGCCCCAATTCGACCACCAACTGTGTATAAAATTATAAAGCGACCAATTTTACGGATTCAAACAGAACGGCAACGGGAGAAAGGTATTTTGGCTTGTTTTTTTTATCGTCCAATTTTTATTTGAGTTCGAAATTTGAGCTTTGTTTCCTTTTATTTGGTGATATCCACACGGAAATCTTTATATTTACACACAGTTGGTAACTTAACTGATTATTACAATAAATTTGATTGTTTATAATATATTTTATTGCTGCATATTATCAATACACATTGCATTCATTTTTTTAACTTTCACATATAGTATCTCTTTATTGCTACATTACTATTAATGCATTTATTTTGAAATCCATCACACATTTAGTTTTAATCTGTACATGAATTAGAAGAGATATAAGTTAAGCAGTTTTTCTCATAGCTACTTCAATAGCAACTGAATTATATAAAACGGCATTAAATTAAGCTTATTTTCAATAAACAAAGACACCTCTCACCTGTCAGGATCAAACTGTTCCGGTTCCGGAAATAGCTTGGGATCTCTGTGCATGGCGTAAATAGGAATGGTGATGATCGTGCCCTTATTTATGGTGAGCCCGGTGTCTCCCAGCGTAAAATCGGTATCTGCACAGCGTTCCAATCTGCAACAAAAGCCATGAAATAAATATTTTGTACACAAAGAAATTATTCTGTCAGACCCACGACCCATTGGTAATGTGACCAGTTAGTATGCATAAGGGATTAAGTTCAAATTCGCTTAGGTCCGTTGTAGTCACTGCCTTCATAAACTAGAGGACAACTGTTGTCTTGTTGTTGTCGTATCCCCTGAAGACTACAAGACAATCAAATATCGTGGTGCTCCCGAATAATATTGGCTATGTTGATTGCCAGCTCGGAGTATAAATCCTGTTCAGAGGGGTAGTCCAAACAATGCATGGAGGCTGCAACAGCTGAGCAATCAAAGACATGATGAGGAGTAAGCTGGACATCAGGACAGTTGCCGCATGTTTGGACATGTTCACATGCTTGGTATTTTTAACGCCATCAGTAGAAATGTTCATATTTGTGTGGTGCTTCTTTTTTAACCTTGTGAGTGTAGTGACTATTTTTTTTGTCAGTATTTAGATCTGTAATTTTTAATTTAGTTTTGATCCTGGAAGGAATTATAAGTTTAAATTTTGCCAAGGCATTGAGAACAACTGTGATGATATGTATAAGAACAGTCAAGTTGCCTGGTGATAGATTCACTGGTTTTCTCCCATATGACATGCAACTGTGATTATATGTATAAGAACACTCAAGTTGCCTGGTGGTAGATTTCTAGGTTTTCTCCCATATGATATGCAAATGTTGGTCTGTAACCTTCAAAGTCCACACGTTACGTAATGCCCTCCCTTCATCGAACGTTGTGTTTGTTCATGGGCATAGATAAGTAGAATATTAGACTCACCGATGTACCACAAAAAAGGGTTATTGTTTTCTATAAATATGCAATGATGATCAAAAGTTATGCATTACATAAGAGTTTTCATCTTTTTAAGTACACTGCGCCATTTTGGATAGTAGTTATTAATTTTTATTTTTAATTAATATTATATAAAATGATTTTCTCTAAACAATTCAACTTTGTAAGTTACAGTAAGATGTCACTGGTGTTTAAAAACTATATTAGCTCTAAAAATTGCTTAACAAGAAACTCGTTAAGATGTGTACCTTTTAACAAAATCATCTACCAGTCATGCTTTCCCTTGAATTGATTGATTAAATGGCAAAAAAGATTGGTAAATATTGAAAAATATCAATTGGTCGAATTATAGTATTATTATTCTTATCAGTTGAGTTATGTTATAGTATAATAGTAAAAATCTGTTAAACCTAAACATTAATAAAATATTTGAAATTTTCAAAAACTCTCAAACCAATTGATATATAATAAAAGAATATTACTTAAATATGATAAAGAAGTTAGTTTATAAGATTCAAGTGAAATGGTGAAAAAAAACTTTGTCCACTATTGTAAGGTTAATTAATTAAATTTGATTTAAGAATACATTTTAAATGAAGTTGTTTTTTTTTACTATCGTCGTACACTTCTTTTATCAATATCTGGTAGACGACTCCCTAATCAGGTGATAACTTAATTGTGGCAGAAAAAATGTTTTTAAGTAAGCGGAACAAAATGTTTTCCAGAGGGGCTGTTGTGTCAATATGAGCAATATATTTTTGTAGATATTTTTATATAATTATTGTATAATTCATATGTTATGGGCGTACCTTGAAGGGGATGTTTGTTTGTCTCTGCACCTGACCGGATGGGAATCCGATATGTCAACGAGATGATCCGTTTCCGGAGGGTGCAGGTCTTTTGCCACAGCTGGGGGTGAAGGGGATATCTCTGGAAAATATTTTAATTGGTAGGGGTCTTATGAAACTTCGTGCCAGATGGCCAAGAGCAATAATTTACTAAGACTTTTAAGACTCTTGTTGTCTACTAGTATGCTGGGTTTTTATGGACGGGGGCGAATCTGCCGAACGAATATAGACTCTGATATGGTGTCGGCAATCGATAGATAAGAGATTAAGTTAGTTAGCTTAAATAAGGCTAATTGCAAGACTTATTACAAACTTAAATCTGTAAATAATAACAAATTCACTTTTGTTTATATTTAAAATTATGAATTTGTTTGTAAATTTATTTCATGTGAGTGTGTTTCCTTTTCTAATTATATAAGTCTCTGAAGGCATGCGAACTTGTTGGTTTAAAATGTGGTATGGGTTATTGCGGAATTTCATAATGGTTATCGCGTGTGTTAAGTAAACGGTGTAGCTAGTTGTTTAAAGGATTGGGTATTGTTTAATTTAAATTATAAGTAACACCACAGGGCGATCTATCTATCAAAAATTTGAACATCGTATTAAAAAAAAAAACCTCAAAAACTTTTATTTAACTTTATTAACGATGTGAGACCACTCACAATTCATATTGTTTTTCAAAACATGATTGCAATGTGCAATCTTCAGAAACAGTTAAATACTTGTGATCTGGTTATGCTATAATGGACAACAATGGAAACATCCGAAAACTAATATTAAGATACATTTAATTAAGCGATTATAGGTTTCAATTTCTTTAATTCGGAATTTTTGTAGTTTTGCCTATGTAAGAATAATCCATAGCTGAATTATTTATTGCTAATGTATTTTCTGCATTGCAATTAAAATTTTTTAATGCAGCATGCAAACACAAATGTTTATAGTTCATTTTGTGCATTTCATTCAAAGAATATGCGTACAAAAGAAATCAGGAAAAAGAGCATCAGATAGAGTATTTCATAGTAACAACCCGATTATCATAAGTCCCATAAAATTTTCAAAACAAAAATTGTAAAGGAATCTACCTAATTAATCATAAGCACGATAATAAAACAAAAATTCTGAAAGCTAATAAAATATTTTAAATTATATGTGTAATTTGTTGTATTATCATTAGATCCTTAATGAAAATGGAATTTTGCTATTAGTTCATGCAAGGAATTCAAAAGTTTTGTACAAATTGAGCTTATAACAAATTGAAAGTCAATATTAATCTACTGTGATATTAATATTATTGAGTAGATTAAAATCAATACAATAATGTGTTTATATATAACAATAACATCATCAATTCGATATTTGTAGTATTTTATATAAAAATGAAGATTTGCATAGATAAATGTAAGATGAGTCTTTAGCGGACGGCAGAATAAAATATTAAAATAAAAATAAGAATTAAAATATCAAATTTATATAAATAGTCATTATAAATTTTATGAACATTTTATATTAATTTTGGAAAAGATAAAAAATGTTTAATGTAATTATATATATAATTTAAAGATATAATATACACTAATACACGAAATTGCCTAATATAATATTAATAATAGTTATTTGTTATTATTTTTAATAACGGGTTCGCAGTATTACCAAAAATTGTTGGTATAGTTTTTGATTAAATAATTTTAATTTGCTTTGATTAAAAGATGACAACAAATATTGTTTGATAATAATATCTAACTGAGTGAAAAATCCTTAGTAAGCAAATAAATATTACCTTATTAGTGGTGGGTACATTCGTAAAGTTTCAGCAATAACATTGTCAAGATATTTCATGCTTTGCACAGCTTCATAGGTCAGTTGACCCTAAAATAATTGATGAAAAAAATTTAGGAGTTGTGTTAAAGATCTTAATAATAAAATATATATCTTAGTCAATGGAAAATCGTATCAAATTGTAATTCTGAATTTCTTAGAACAGAAAATTAAATTATAGAGTCTACTTTTTAACTCTCTAGACACTCTACACTGTATTGAATTTCTATGAAATAGTCGTAAAGAAATTCGAAATGTTTGATCTAATCAACTCTGTATAGAGTATTACAAGTCAGAAGAATAAAAACAACATAATTTTCAATCACATTATTTGAATAAATTTAACACAAGGTTAAAATTAAGAAGAAAAAAATAATTATAAAAGATAATTATGCTAAGAAATTAATATGAGTTAAGAAATTCTAAACCATAACAAAAACAAGAATTGTTTTTATTCTTTTTCCTGAAATGTATCAATATTTTTTTTTAATTCCAGAAACCTCTAAAAGTTAGAATGGTTTTATCTTGGTAGATATTTTCAATAATATTTAACGATTTTCTAATACAACTATTTTTGCAATATTTAGAAAATATTATTATTAAGATTTAATATTGAATTCATGCATGGTGTTTGTAAAAACATTTTAGTCAAATTAAAAAAAAAAAAATGAGAGATTAAGTACACAAAAAAGAATGCTATCTCCGTATAGGAATATGCGTTGGTAGATATGACTCTAAAGATTGCTAAAAGATTTTATCGCATGTTATCCAGTCTGCCACCATTTTCAACATGTGCATGTGTCGATTTTCATTTCTCCTGCAATTAAGACATTCAATTGTTTCACTCTCCCTTATCAACCATTTCTCCTAACAATCTTCTTGTTCTTCTATAATTATTCGCTGCCTTAACATAAAATATGAACTCTCTCCTATTCTTTATTTCTTTTTCATTGTCGCAACAGCCCCATGGTGGGCCAAGGTCGTCTGCCTGCTGACAGATTTCGAGTCAAAAGATGTTTTCTTTTGAAGGGGTAGAGTGGTCGGCCGTTCGCTTAAGAGTCAGGTTAGACCGGGATCTACGGTTTAATGGGGATTCCGAACCACTACAAACATCCATCGAACCTGTGGCACCAAGCGGTAGGGTCGACCATCAGGTCCTTCTTCATTTCTTAGACTCTTCAAAACATTAATCGAAACACTTGCATGTTTTTTTTATTTCATCCGCAGTAGCTTTACGGTTTTCATAGTTTTTGCACTTGTGTCTTTTATTTTTGTCTTCCATCATCTCTCTGATCTGACTCCAACTTTTTAAATTCCTTAAGAATTTTAATAAAATGAAGTAAAACTAATGATGACGATTCATTTATCGATTAAATACACTTGGCTTTCGACCACAAATTGCAGCATCTTTCGAGATTGTTACATACCGGGGCGGGTCAATAAGTACTTTTGAAAAATCGAAAATACATTTTTTTTTTTTAGTTGGCCCATTTTTAATTTTCAACATAGTCCCCTTTCAGCTCGATACACTTTAACCAGCGTTTCTCTAAATTTTTTTCAAGCCTTCCAAAATATAGGATTTTGGAAGGTTCTCAAAATAGCCATTGGTTTCTCGTTCTACGTGAATCTTCTCCCAATGAGACACTTTTTTCATATTTGGGAAGACACCGGCCAAATGTGGTTAATACGGTGGTTTCGGTAACAACTGAATCCACAACATGATTGCATTTGTTTTCCTACTGCGAGTAAATGCGACACTCGCGTTGCTTTTGGCATTTTGCTTCAATCATTCGTGAAAATAGAACCACCCATTGAATATGAGGGAAAGTTTGACAGCAGTCTATTGAAAGATAATATTCATTTGAAATAAACTTGCTTTGATACTAAGAACGCTATCTCTGTATTTTGCAAATACTTATAGAATCTGCCTCGTATATGTAGATCGCAAGAATTTTATTATGATACGATAAATACTTGAAACAGTGATTTTTAAATTGTAGTGCCTAACACACCTATGTTAATGTTCTGCTCTCGGTGTCACAAGTTACGAGTTCGAGTCCCGGCGGTGCCATGCAAGTTTGTAGTAGTTCGTAATGCCCTTTAAACCGTAGGTCCCGGTCTAATATGACTGCAGAGCGTAGGGCTGATAACCTTATCCCGTAAAAAGAAAATATCTCATGTTTCGAGTCTAACAGTATGCAGATGGCCTTAGGCCATCATGAGGCTGTTGATCCATTGAAGAAGAACACACGTTTCCTGAGGCTGTTGATCCATTGAAGAAGAAGATCCACTAAACACGGTTTTTCTTTAATTGTTTCCTGTATGTGTAATCCAATAGATAGTGTTAGCATATTTTATAATATACTGCAAATATGTGATTTCATTTTTCTAAATGTCTGATGTCCCCAAAGTTTACAGCTTTCTGTGGAAACACAGAACAGAAACACATCAACATTTAAAAAAACGAAACTTTCTACACCAAACAGTCTACAGACAATCTTTATCTACAGACAATCAATAAATAGGAAAATTCATTAAATTCTCGCAATCCAATTTAAAAGAGAAAGCAAACAAACTAACGTTATTCTCTTGGATAACTTGGTCCACTTCTTCGCGCAGTTTGTCTTGCACGCTTTGGTTCAAAGCTAGTTGGTAAGAAGCGAAGGACAAGGTGGAAGCAGTTGTGTCGTAACCAGCCAAGAAGAAAATCACACATTGGGCTACCAGTTCGTCCAGTGAGAGATCTGTAAGGTAAGAAAGTTAGAATGCACAATTATTTCACAAAATTATTTTCCTTGATAGATGTTGGACAATATATCGATATATATCTTCTTGTGTATATGTGTCTACCTATGCAAGGTCCCAATTTACACCTAAAATTTCATCAAAATTGGCAGGGATACTTTTAATACAAAGCTTAAATCAAATGAAATTTTTTCGAAAATCTGTCATTATTTGTAAAAATACCTAATTAGGTTCTAAGCCAATTTGGCGACTTCGGTTGGCGAATTTTTCATGTGTGACTTCATTTTTAAGTTGCTGTACTGTTCATAGACAGGCTGACATATAAATAAATAAAATATACTAACTGAAAATTGTAACCCCCTAAAATTTTATTTAGAAAAACAAGAAAAAAATATGCATTGTTTTTTACCAATAAAAATGTCTCGACGAAATAATTAAATCTAAATTAAACCATCTAAATAGACTTTCTAAATTAAATTTTTTCCGTCCGAAAATATCACATAATTTCAATTGGCACCCGCAGTTAAATATTTCAGGGCAAAACTTAAACGTGATTCAATATGCCGCTTAGAAAGTGGAGGTTTACCTTTCAACTTCTTGTAAATGTTAGGATTTCAATGCAATACATTTTTTATAGTTGCAGGGCAACGGCATCTGATCTTTAATTTACGAGGAAGACAGTTTTTGCTTGCATCCCCAAGAAATGTTTTAACCTCAAGAAATTATTTTTGGTCTCCTGTTCGTTGTTTAGAACCATAGCTATCCGGATTAAGGAGAAAGTAGTTAACTACAGCTTTCGATATTTCCACTTTTCGTGCAATTTCAGCACTCGTAACCACAGGTTTCGGGTTCGAATCTCGGCGGTGCCATGAATGTTTGTAGTGGTTCGGAATCCACTTTAAGCCGTAGGTTCCGGTCTCATACGACTGTACAGCATCACAGAGCCCAATCAGACTCCTCACCCACATCATTCCCAAAACTGTAAAGGGGCAACTCACCTCATTTTAGGCTAATTAGACCGGAGAACAGTTTAACGTGGATTTCCGAACCACTAAGAAACATCCATACCACCTCCAGGATTCGAGCCTGTGGTCCTGAGGCCAAAGCACTAGCCAATTGGCCACCAGGCTGCTTTGAATATAGGGAGAGATATAAAAGGAATTGCTCATTAAGTTCTGTTAGATGACAATACAACAATAATGGGGCCTGATGGCCGAGTGGCTAGCGCTCGGTGTCACATTTCAAGTTCGAATCCAGGCTGTGCCATGGATGTTTATAGTGGTTTGGAATCCACTCCTTAAGCAGTAGGTCCCGGTCTCATATGACTGTAAGAGAGCCGCAGAGCCGAGTCAGACTGTATCCCCATTATCCTTCCCAAACTGTAAAGGACAACTCAGCTCTAGGCACAGTGATGTGGTGTGGTTAGTAGTGCAATTTCATCACCACTGTAACCAGGATGTTTAAAACTTATTATTTTGCTTTATTCAGTTTCTAGAACAAAGCAAAATAATCTAATAATAATAAAATAATATGATAATAGTATAATTAAATAATCTGATAAGCGTAATCCTATTGGCATGGTATTAAAATGCAGAAGATTAAAACACATTTGTATCCACAAAACTTGTGGTTGTTTCTAGAATCGAAGAGAAATGCTCTTTCAGATGATGTAATCAGAAGATTAATTTTTATATTTTTTCCAAGTTGCCATTCACCAACTGATAATTTTTATATAATCCCCCCCCGAAAAAAAGCCAGTTTTTTTACTAATATATTTTAGTTTATTATTATTCGATAGCATTACTCTTAAGTCATGAAAAATTTTCATAATTTAAAAATCGTAATAGTTATCCACATTTGGCAATTTTTCTCCGACGTTATACTTTTTCCCATGGCTGTATAAGGAAGTTGTACATTCTTAAACGTGTTAAACAGTCCAGAGGTAACTTCAAAATGACGGCAGAATTATGAAGAAAAGCCAAATAGTTTTTTAATCAGCTTTATAGATATAAGAATTATTACACATGATAGTGGCCTTTTAAATTAGAATTTCTTTTGTCTATATAAATAGAAAATAATAACGGCAAAAAATGTCATTCTTAACTTGTATTGTCTGTCTTTAGAATCCTTACTATTTTATTAACAATAATATTTGCAGTCCTTAAAATCACCCTACTAATTAATCACACCTTACTTTTAGAGGTGACAGTTTTGAAGATTTGATGTCCAGCATCACTTTCAGCGTAATTGGTCGCGATGTCTCCTTTATCCTTTTCAGACGTATCCAAATTCTGATTTCCTGAAACTTCTTTAGCAGTGTCCATCAAAAGTTGCAAGAAATCATTTCTTACCTAGTAAAAATGTTTTTTTATGAAACCAGCATAATTTCTTACTTAAGATATCCATTTATCCACATTAATATTGAAAATATGTAACAGTAATGTATTAGCAATAGAGCTAGTAAGTAAGATCAATTTTTTTAAGCCCTTACAGTTCAGTGCAAGTTGATATGCTTTTCGACGGTGTTTTAAAAGGTCTCAATGGTCTAGTGCAGGGTCTCCAAACTTTCCAGCCTTAGGGCCATATTATTTATCCAGTAAGTACCAAGGGCCAAAATCGTTTTAATTTTGAAGCCATAATCTATAATTTCTAGTGTTTTAATGTGTTTTTTTATCCAAATTATTACAGCAACAATAAGCTATTCCTGTCGCGGGCCGGATTGACGACACTGGCGGGCCGTAGTTTGAACCCCTGGTTTAGTGGTATGATTCTGGTGCAAGAGGTCCGGATTCAAAACCCGGTCGTGTTCCATTTTTTTTTTTTTTTTTTTTTTTTTTTTGCAAAATTAATAGAGCTACATTAAAAAAACCCTTAAAAATGCAAATTGCCTAACGATGATTACTTAGAAAACATCAATGAGAAAGAAAAACACCCTTATATTAACATTACAGAGAAATTTGAGAAAATTACCAAAGGAGCCAATCAAGTAGAAGGATTTGGCATGTTGGCGCTCGCCAAGATAGCAATAAAAACTGAAAGAGGTATTGCATTTACTTTATGGCAATCCTATATCCGGCCTTTAATGACGTATGTCTTTTCCATCCTTGCCAGTGTAAGATAGGTTGTTACTCGTTTCTGCAATATTACAGATAATTATCAAAGGAAGTCAATCAAGTAGAAGAATTTGTGGCATGTTGGCGCTCTCCAAGAAATCTCCAAAATTCAAACTGGTACAGCATTTATTTATGAAATCTATTAGGCGTTAATGATTGTAAGTCTTTTCTATCCTTGTCAGTGTTAAGATAGGTTGCGACTCTTTCAGTGATATTCTTTGTAACTTTTGTTTTTCCTTCCTCTGCATTTCTTAAATACAATTTTTATAATTAATTTAATTTACTTGGTTAATTGTAATTATATGTATTTATTACTTTTAAAGGTTTTATTTATTTTGTTTATTTTTGACGAAATCTTTAGATGCGTATTATGTATATATATATATATATATTTACACACATCGTTACCATAACTTCGTAGAGATATAAAATGATCAACTGCGATGAAATGTAATGAGTTTAATATTTACCTTTTTTTCTAAGAAAACTTACTAATATACATATATGCTGCTCATTGAAGCCAGTTAAGTCCAAGTCATATCAGTTAATAAACAAGTAAAAAAGCATTTTATGTTTTATCAAAGATTTATAAAAATAATATTTTAAGTCGCACCTTTTTAATATTCAAATTTGCAAAGATAAATGATGCTTAAAATCGATGCATTTTTTTAAAATTATTTTTTTAGTGTTGAAATTCTCTTTGAAATAAAAATTAACATAACAGCTTAAGATCTTCAATAAGAATCATTTGGGTCGTAAATAGTGTATTTTTCATTACCTGTCCTGTTCTTTTCCTTTCTTCGATTATCTGAAGCGTGATGTTTTTGAAGAAGTCTGTAGCATCCCCACCAAATATGCTGATTCTCAGGAGTGTCATGAGGCGAGGAGCCACAACTGTGAATAAGTAAGAAACAAATTTACAATTTGAAAAGCACATGAAGCAATCAATAAATCAAAAATCATCTCAATCAATCTACTCATTTTTTCTTAATTAAAAAACATAAATTGCATACGAGGATAATTAGCAATTTTCTTAAAAAATAAGATGAATTTGGAAATATGTTAGTAATTATTTAAATTTTAAAGGCTTCTTTTTTTAATAATAATTTGTCGAAATAATTATGATTTATCTCTATAATTATTACATGTCTTCTTTAATTTTTATTCTATTAAATACATTATTCGAAGATAAATTCTTCGCATTTTGGTATGTCGTTCTTTAGTTATAATGATCAAACATAATCAATTTTTACTCAATATTTGTTATAAATCATTTCAATATTGAACTTGAATCCTTCAACACCAAGTCAAACAACGCCCCCTGGTAAAAATGACATCCAGGCAATATTTGTTGTGATTTACATGTAAGACGCATGAATAAAGTCCTGACGCTATATAATATGAAGAGTTACGTCATATACTCCAACATTCGTGATGACGTTTGATTCAATCAATGGTATCTAAAGTCGGGTCGGTGCTATATTCGTGAGTTTATTCAATTTTCTAGTAACTTCTTTTTAACCAAGCAGCGGGTTAAAAGCTCCCATCTACAAGAATACAGTTGTCCGTTATTGACAAATCCATTTCTGGCTGGTCAACTAAAACAGAAAACATTGTATGTCCTTTTTATAAAAACTGTTCTGCGCGCATTCTCATTTATGTCTTTCTTTCATGTGATCTTATAATCTTCCAAAAACAATGCTTTAAAAATTTTTAAATGTAAAATAGACACATGGGCCTTGGCTTGTGCATCTCTGGAATAAATTTTTTTAATAAGAAATAACTTAAAACTTTTAATTCGTATTTTATTTTTGTACAGACATTGCCATGTTAAACTGAGTAAATCACATAACATCACAAACATAATCACACACAACTACCACATGATTGATAATCGGAAATTGCTACCATTGAGAAATTTGAATACTCACGGAAGAAGAGAAACCTAAGTCCCAACCTCTGTGTGAAGACAGTCCTGGCCATTTGACGAGTTCGTTGTCAGGGTCGTTGTGAGAATTGATCTTGGTGGAGAAGGCGGAACTGGCGATGATGTCCATCGTAAAGGCGCCGTACATTCTGCGCAAAAAAGTACTTTCATTGTGAGGACATAAATATTTTTTTAACTATTCGTTACAATTTGGAATTATAGAACATATTTTATTAATAAATATTCCCATTCATTATGAGAAATGGGTATTGCCATCGTGTTGGTCTGCTGCCTTTTAAAAATTTTTTCCCTTGTAAGACAAAATCATTTAGTACTTTTCAAAAATTTGAAAGTATATTATTTTTATGGTGAATCCTCCATTTCATCCGTACAAAAGACATTTACGAAAATTTTCTCAACACTTGATGTGATTGAAGACTCTTCTGGTTTTTCTAAGACGCAAGGAAATTTTTTTATGTGTACACATGAGAAACGTTGTGCATAGTAGCAAGGTCACAAATGTCCACAAGATCAGATTGCTTATGCAATAATCAAAATCTTTTGATAAATGATTTACCATTGTTGTTGTTGTCGTATTCATGGAAAAAGGGAAAGTTGAAGGCAGCTTCTGTGGTGGGGCACCGGTAGTCTGATTGGCTCCAGGTCGCGGAAGTAGGAGGGCAATACCTCCAAGAAGGACTTTTAAGAGGAATTACCCCAATTTCCAAATCTTATCGGAAAAAACACGGAAAACTCCCATCACGAAATCCACGAGGCCAAATGCTGAACATCACAAACACCATCCAGTCTCCTCGATTTTTGACACAGTGTCTAAAACAAAGCCACCAGTCGATTGAACCTCAGCCCTAATGCTCACCAGCAGCGCGCATTACCAATGAGTCACAAATTGGGCAAATAATTGCCATTGATATTAAAATCAACACATACAAAAACCTTTTAAATATAAGCATAAAATGAAATCTAATAATGCATTCACACCGCAGACTATATATTCGAGATTGCGAGTGACAGTCAATCAGAATTTATTCTTCTGCCCCACATTCATCAAGATGCTTACAACTTGACTTCTATCAAATTCTCGGCTTAAGATTTCTTCAGAATGAATCCTTAACCAATAGCAAACTTGAGTTTTAAAATCAGTATTAATAATCAGTAAATAAAAAATGTTCGTTCTAGTTCTCAGTGTGATACCACTTTAGTATGCAACAAAAGTGTAAGATTTTGAAATATGTTGAAATACGCCTTTATTTAAAATTGCTTATAAAATCGAAGTTAATATTTCGTGATAAACTATATTTATAGTGCACTAGTAAAATATTTATTAAATGGAATAAAATTGTAAACATTTGTTGTTCTTATTACGTGAATGTTGAAATGTTTTACAAATCAATTTTGAAACGAATAATCGGCCGCTATTGTAATATCATAGAAACTATTTCCAAGGAATTTATGACACAAGAACAGTAAAAAAGCTATGATTAAAATATTTAAATCGAAAATTTTCAATTTCTTTTATTATTGAAATTTAAATTCGGAAAATAATTTTTCAGATTTACTTTGAAATGAATATATATCATTCCATTGTGAAAATTAATGAAATATTTATCATCAGAAATAAGTAATTTAAAACTATTTTATAGTGACACAAAAGTATTAGAAAAATATGTCGTTAAAAAAAAATAATAAACATAACCTCTTAGCATCCATATATTTTCCTTCTTTTTTAAGAGCAATGAAATTGTTCGCTAATGTTTCAGAGCAGTCCTTAAATATATTCAGCATCTGAAAATTATTCATCGACTCAATAATTAAAAAAAAAAAAAATATTTTTTTTCCAACTAGTAAAGATATTTATATATAACTAAAACACGTTATAAAAATACAATCAGTTTAAATTAGAATCAACATAAAGCACCGGTAAACTTATAAGTGGAACATGAAACATGCTGATTTATAATAAAAATAAAATCTTGGCTCAAATTATATTTTTTTTTAAACATAACTCCTTACTAAAAACATAATGAGATTTATTCCATGCATACAAATATGGTATAACATTTGAAAGGGTTACATCTATATCGATTATAAATATTGTAATATTTGTTTATATTTCTTATTTAATAAAGCACCATAACATGCATCGTGTTCTGTTCTTCGAAGTCTCGGTTTAACTTTTAATAAAATTTTGTAGAAATACTATAGAGTCTGTATACTTCGAATCCCGTTTCATTCAATGTAGCTCATTGACGGGAGTTTTTTCTTTCTTTCATTTTTTATTTTTTCCTCTACGTTTTTAAAATCTGATTACCTGCAGGTCGGACGATGATTAACTGGATATATACCCTTTGCCGTCGAAAAGAAGACTTTTTTTTTATTCTTGTTTCCCTCATTTGGTTGTCTGTGTTTTTTATGTATGATGTGTGTCGTGTCTTTTAATTGCAAAATGAAGTTGTGCATTTTAATGAGAGGTTATGGGAATGGAAGTGTTGGAAAGACGTAGATGTGGGAAATGTTTTGCTTTGAATTTAATACAAATACTGCGTTTTTAAAAAGGCGTTTCATTTGGGATCTATTAGAAGATTTATTTCACTTTTGGGGAAAAGTATTAAGAGGTCCTCGAAATTGATCTGAGGCTAACTATGCAGATTAATCAAAACGTGGAAGATGTAGATGTGGAAATTCTATTAAATTTTTCGCTATTCTTCTTTACCTGCTACCTAAGTTTGGATTAGATTGATCTGTAGCTAGTTTCAACCACTTGACCATGTTGCTGTCCGATTAGGGTGTTAATGTGTTCTGCAGCTTATACGAGATGTTCTTGAAATCAAAAATAATAAATGGCATTGTACATAAGGGCTTAGATCAGCACCAGAGGATTTCTCGCTAACATCATGTGAGATCATCGTTTCAGCAGCATTGAATTGGCTGGTATTCATTCCGTAGCAGAAAAAAAGGCAAAAAAGAAGAAAACAAGTGTCTTTCCTGAGCTGTTAAAATAAAAGCAATAATATTGAAGATTCAATTTTTAAAATAGATGGTTCCCTACACTAAATAATGTTTTACCACTAAACGTTCTATTTTTGATAACCCTGCTTGCTGAAAAATAAGAACATTTTTAGAACATTAGAATATTTTTTATATTACTTTTTATAACGCATAATAAAAAATTTCAAAAATACGAATTATTTTTCATCAGCATATTGATAATGATAAATGACACAGCTAATGTTTCCACAATGAAAAGATAGTTTTAGAAGTTTAAATCAGGAGATATGAGCTTAGAAAACGAACCCCTGTGAAAGACCTGAAAGCGTCTTCCGTAATGATATTCTAAAGGCAAGAGTTGAAGCTAACCCAACAATAACTATTAGAGAATTCGCTATTGATATTGAGTAAACATAGCAAGAAGTTTTGAAACATCTTGAAGAGCTTGAAATGGTAAAAACTTTATAAATGGGTTTCTCACGAATTGCAGATAAGCAGAAATTGCAACGCTTGTATATTTGCTCATCACTGAATACTCGGGAAAGAAATTGTTCCTTGTTTTGACCTTTATCATTACTTTTGATAAAAATAATCGATAATCGTAAAAATATTGATAATCGTATATATTGATATAAAATATTGATAATCGTAAAAACCCAACAAAGTGGCTGGATGCAGATGAAAAGACTACGCATGCACCCAGACCCAGCTTACATCCAAAGACAATGAATGTTGACGTTTTGGTGGGATCAAAACTGTGTTATTCATTAAAGTTTCCTATGAATAAGTCAAACAATTGATGCACAGTATTACTGTCTACAAATTGATATTGTGCATTAGAAATTGTTGTCATCAGAATCAGCGTCAGCGAATCAACAAAGCGTTATTCTTCTCCAAGATAACGCAACACCTCGCGTTTCGCAAGTCGCACACCAAAATTAAGTGAGTTGAAATTTGTGGTTATGCCTCATTCGCCCTATTCACTACATTTGTCCCCTACTGACTACCTCTTCCTTAAACATTTAGAATCGTTTTTTCAAAGAATAAACTTTTTGCCAATCACGAAGCTGTCAAAACAGCCATTACTGAATTTACTGATTCCAAATCGAAGGTGTTTCTTGAAACTTGCATAAAAAATGCCTTGCAATCGATGCAAAAGTGAATTGATGTTGATGGAGAATATTTTGATTAAATGTGTTCAAACAATTTGTGTTCCAGACCTCTTACATATCGTGTACTCAAAATGTCATTTCATATGGAACAACACGACATATAAAAGGCATTGAAGAGTTGATGGGATACCATTGGAAAGAATGGCAACTATTTTTCAGTTTTACTTCAGCCGGAAAAACAACTAGAACTTTCGTTATAACTTTATATGTTTTTGGATACATTCGTTTAATGGTGGTGATGTCCTCTTAATATAAGTTTTCAATTATCTGAGTTTGTGAAAGTTTTCCATTAACTCGGATTACTAATCAATTGATCTAATCAAATTATCAAGCTAATACTGATATTTAACTTTGATTAATTATTCAGTTAATGGAAAACTTTCACCATCTCGGATTACAACGATACGACTGCAAAGTTACCATAGGACATCGCACTCACCCTCCTGATTTTCCCGGTGGTGAAAGTGGGGGTGACGATGGTCCTCACGCGTTTCCAATCCTCCCCACGGATGATGGTGAGCATGTTATCAATCACTTTATCTCCTGTTGAAAATATCTGAAACGGAAAATACCATTCTTTTATATTTCAGAGAAATCTAATTTTAGCTATTTTTTTTATAATCAACTACTTTTTGTTTAGGTGCGAAATGTAAATTTTTCTATATTCGAAGGAGCCAATATTAATCCTTTAATGGATAATTTTAATTTTTCTTTAACAATTTAGTTACAATACAATTTTGTTTTAGAACAATTTTTCACTAAAAATGGAAAATATGCATGGTTAGAATCATGTTCAATAAGATTTTATCCTGCTTTATTAATTTTTATTTTAGAAATTCAAGTATAAATTTAGTCATTCGGATTGTTGGAACTATAATCTTCTGATCCATCGCTAGAATGTTTCAGGTCAACTTACAGTACATCACTTCTACTATCGCTCAAAAGTCCTTCACTTTCACTCATTTTGAAAAAAAAAATAGCGTCCAGTAAATTCAAGTAGTTATAAGCAATAAATACAAGTAACTCCTCGCCCATCTTTTGGATATTGAAAGACATCGAGCCAAATGTTTTTAAAATAACATCGGCATAGAATGACTGTTATCAGTCGTACGATATCACGAATAAACTCGTGTTTGCTTTAGAATAATACAAGATAGCCCAAAATACTAGTTTCAGCGTAAAATTAAAAATTAATTTTCGCATGAGGTAACTTATAGTATTTTGAAAAGATTCATATATCAGATACGAGTAAAGATACTAGTATACACGGTATAATCCGTTGTTGTTTTTTCTTATCGCACTTGGTCGACAGCACCATCTAGACCAAATCCATGAACCGGTGTGTTCTCATGGAAGGGGAGGAAGAGGGTAGCATCTATTATGATGGGACACTCGTAGGTAGAAGTCTGACTTGGCTCTGTGATGCTGAAGAAGGAGGGCTGTTAGGACTGGTGGACCTTCAGAGGGGAGCTATCCCGCCTTTGCTTTTATAGCATGGGAGAAAAACCGAAACCTTCCACCAGGTAATCCGATTAAAGGGGCAAGATGCTGTACATCACAAACGTCATCGAGTCTCCTCATTTTTTTAAAACAGAGTCTACAACAAAACCGCCAGCTGATTGAACATTCCTCCTAATGCTCACCAACGGTGCACGCTGCCACAGAGCCAAGAATCGACGGGATAGTCCGTTACGAAGATAACACAAAGAAATTGGTGCCTAAATCTCACAGAAATTCAAGGTACATTTAATATAATACAAATAGGGTAACGAAAATACATTTTAGAATTAAAAGTTAATTTTTCGCATGTGTTAAATCGCGTTGTTAAATTTGACAAACGAGTATATTCGTGACAGTCCATTAAATAAATAAATGGCGTCATTAAGAGTCGTTCATTCAAATTTCCATAAAGTATTTATTTAGTATCTTACGTAGAAGTAGGATTAATACTAACCACGAAAACTTTTGTACCAACTAATGTAAGATCACGCCTCAAATTATTTGATTTTCTGAGCATCTCCGAATTAACGTCATAAAATTCTGAAAAAGGAAAAAAAAAAAAGGTAGGCCAATTGTATATTTTTTGAAGCTGAAGAACCATGAAGTAAAAACAATCTTCTAACTTACCCTCCGACTGTTGAAGGTGGGAAAATCTTTCACTAAAATGTCTCTCAGAAGAGTAGGATCCGCTACAGAGAGAAGGGGGTTGTTGGCTTCGAAGTGGCTGCAAACATGGTTATTTTCAAATCAAAAGCTGAATAATTAATATCCTAAGAATTAATGAAATACTATAAAGTTTGATGAAGGAAAGACAAAGAAGTTTGAACATTAAAATTATTTGCTTTGAGAAGAAATAACTTTAAAATTTTATGTCATAAATATCCAAATTGTATTTGTGATTAAAAATCTGCATAAAAAAATTATTATGATCGATTTTCTACTCAAAAATAAGATGCAGTCGATATTATATGAAAATAAGGAGCAATATACTAATAAGAAATAATAATTATTATTGCATAATAATAATTAATAATTAATGCATCTTTGGATGTATTAATTACAAGCAATCGAGGATTTCACAACCACAATTTTATAGTTTTATGTTCAAGGCCCTCAATCAAAGACATCTTAATTCTACTTATTTTTATTTAATTTATTTTTTCCCTGATTTTTATAATGTATCCACTAATTCAATAATTCCTGACGCCTATATTTAGAAAGACATTTACAATATTTTTACTAATTTACATTTAAAATGCTTTTTATAATTATTGCAATTTTTTTATTTTGAAATAAAAATCAATGAACATATAGTTAGATTATTGTGTTTTCATTTTTTAAAAATAAATTATGTTTTTACAAATCAAGAGTTGCAATCTACTAAAATTCGCTTTACATTTTCGATCAACTTGTATACTGTTTCTTGACGTATGATATAACTAACCTACTTACCCGTAAATGGGTCCCAGTTTATTGTATCGTTCCGTTTCGATTTCATGAAAAGGCTGAAAAGGAAAAAATATATATATATATTTATTCCATCATACATTCATTCATTTTATAACTTTTCCAAATTGTCCAATGCCTGTTCAACTATTCAATGTCGAATTATCCAGTTTAAATAAGGTATTGGAAATAAACTGCAGGATCAATGGCTTTCCGGTGAGACATGAAATGTGATACTATTATTTCAAATTGGGTTATCTTCAGTGAACAACGCTGATCCATTGAAAAGTCCTCAGTAGTTAACTAACTAACTACCCGGCACTACAGTCCATGTTGAATCGTGCTCTCCCTAAAAATACAAAGTCTACTGCTACTACTACACCACACCACACCACATGACTGCGACTAGAGCTGAGTTGCCCCTTTACAGTTTGGGAATGATGTGGGTGAGAAGAAGTCTGATTGGGCTCTGTGACGCTTTACGGTCATATGAGACCGGGACCTATGGCTTAAAGTGGACTATTCAAACATCCATGGAACCACTGCAAACATCCATGGCACCGCCGGGATTCGAACCCGATACCTTTGATACCGACGGCCAGAGCACTAGCTTCTCAGCCATAGGACCCCACGAATCCAAAGTCGTCTGCCTCGAGTTTTAGTTTTCCAATTTGTGATCTTTAGGATTCTTCATATCCTTTTCCACTTCATCAATCCATCTCTTTTGTTTTTGATCTTCTCACTTCTCCTTGGAATTCTTCTTTGTGCCTCTGCTATCGTCCATTCTTTCTATGTGTTATAGCCATTGAATTTTCTTTGAATTTATATATGAGTTTCTTTGACTTTATATACTATATGATATGCTTTTCTCCAAACAATTTTGCAATTTCATGATTTACATATTGGGTACTCACCTTTTTCAATATGTCGGTTACTGTCCCAATAAGAGGCCAAGGTTTGACATAGGGAATTCCCTTCTTCTTCCAATGATCATGATTTCTCACGGAATACCTACAATTTTGAAAGTTTTATTTATTGAAATTGAAAAAAAAAAAAAAAAAAAAAAAAAAAGAATGCATGCATATTAAGAAATATCTTAAAACTCAGAAAAGCATTTTTTTAAATCAGTTATACCATTGAAAATGATTTTTATTTTTAACGATATTGCTAATATATCAAGAAAAACAATTGCTAAGAAAAATATGTTTTGGAAAGCCATTGGTGTGACTAGTTCGACCACCGATTTTGTGGAAATAGAGGAGAAAAGTAATTTAAAAGGAGTTTTAATTACAATAAATTTTTTAATTTTAAAAATTAAATTTTAAATTGCATAATATCAAAAGAAAATTATTGAATCTAATGAAAAATTTCACAATAACTATTGAACTTTTTTTTTTTTTTTTAAAATTGCTTTGCCCTTCGTATGTCTGACTAATATCCCTAACAAGTTCGCCCATATCAGCCTTGAAATGGGATGTTTACCTTTACACCGGCAGTCAAATTATACATTCAAATATTATCTGTTTCTTGCAATGTGTGATAATTCATAAAATAATAATAATAATAAAAAGAATTTCAAATGAAATTTGATATTTCTTCCTAAGTTGCGGTGGTACAAAGTTAATGTAGTGTAATAGATCTCATCTGGTACAATCAGAGTAAAGCTGACCCTGTTGCACGTCTCTCGTTCAAGTGATAAATAAAATTAAGCACCTTAAATTTGAAAACAAAAAAAAAACTCTATGCAAATAAATTTCTTTCTATGTTAACTTGTCTCTTTGTATTATGATAAAATTGTAATTATAAACTTTAATTAATAAATATAGATTTAAATTTAACTACTCTTTTTATACCATGAATACTCTCCAACTGAAGTAGTCTTTTGCAATAAATTTCGATTTATTTATAGTACTACATAAAAATTATCATATTAAAATTCAAAATTGTTTTATAATGAATTTAACTAGTCCTAATTGTGATAAAGTGATTCGTTATTGTAAGAATCAACCTATTCAATCCCTGGCCATGACATTTGATACACTATAAAATCGTAACTTATTCGTCTTGCTAGATGTAAGATTTTTATTTTCTCATTTTGCCATGGCTTTTTTTTTTTCTGAAAAATGTTTTTGACAATATTATTTTTGACTTAAGTATTGCACTAAAACATTGAAATTCTGTTTCTAAATGATGTTACTAATAAATTAGGGAAATTTCAGGAATCAAATGCTTATGACGCAGATGTGTCTAACAAAAAAAAAAACGTTTCCATGCTACTAACATATATTTAATTTATGATGGACAAACTTTTGTTTTCATTAAAATAGCATGGTGACAAATAAATTATATTTTTATTAAAATAACGAGGCTGCAAAATATCTTAATTTGGATCAACAATAAGTTGTGAATAAAAAGCATTTTCTGGTATTCGATAAATAGAAGCCATTTGAAGAATTTTTTTCTTAGTTCCCACAGAAATTCAACGAATCACTAAAATACTTAAAGTATATATTTAATGCACATATAAAGTACTTTTGCTATATATTATTTATTTTATAAAATTAACTGTTTATACTATATAAGGGAGCAAAAAGAATGATTAAATAATTGTTCCACTTACCAATATATTAGAAGGATTGTTGTCAGACCTATCAGGCAGTTCACCACCAGAGATCCATAGAGCAGCTCGGTTCCAAACATTTTCTCTCACTTACTGTTTTCAGGCTTGAAACACGACTGACAATCAGAAAAGTACTAGTCCTAAAAAAAATAATCAACTTAATTTATACCGACGTACTTTCGCTGTCTACGCGCAACTGAGCATTATCAATCTAGAAGATAAAAAAAATTTGGAGCTGAAGTCAAAACAAAAAGAACGAAGGTCATTTGACACAAACAGGATCCAATTTTTTTTTTTTTTTTTTTGCCTTCTACATACAATGGGTGATCAAATTTTTTTTTCTCTGGTTTTCCGTCTCCTATCAGTTTTTTTAAACGATAATTGACTTATCATTTGAATTATGATTACTAGATATTACAAGATTCTGAATTAAGTTCAATTGCTTCCGTTTTCAAAACACGATGAAATTGCAATCACTTCAAAAATTGAAAACATTATCGTAAAAGCGAACTTATTTGCATGAATATTGTAGTTATTGAGAAGAAAATTACAATTAGATTTAAATAGTGTTCATTTTGGAAATGTAACATTTTAAATGTTTTCATTCTATTTTTATCTAAATTATGACCATTTAGAATTTTTAAACATTTTTTTATTTTATCAGCAAGCAATTACTAAAAATTCTCAAGAAAATTTTTCAATACAAAAAATTCAAAAATGTACACTGGCAAAAAATATATATTTATTGAAATGGATATTCAACACTTTTTTTATACTCATAAAAACAAGTAAAATAAAAAAAAAATTTAAGTCAATTCCTACTTTTCTTTCACCATATTGCAGAAAGTCCTTTATAAATAATTTTCATTCATTTTTAAGTTAGAAAAAATCTCTCTCTCTCTCTCTCTCTCTCTCTCACATACACACTTTCCATCTCTCACTCATTTATTCACATGTTTCATTTTCCATTTTGTTCCCTCCTTGACTCAGACCTCCAGAATGAAAAAAAAAAAAAGAATCCACGATCTAAGATCTACAGATTTATTCTAGATTTATATCATGTAAAACAAATTAAAATGAAAAAATACAAAAAATCTTAAATAAATAAAAAAAAGAAATAAATTTTTTTTTTACAAAAAAAAAGCAACTTAAGTAAATAAAATGATTTACACGATTAAATGAAAAAACGTTTGATTGAAAATACTTTTACAAAAAAAAAAAAAGCAACTTAAATAAATAAAATGATTTACAACAAGTTAAATGAAAAAACGTTTTTATTCCAAAAAATAAATTAAGTAAATAAAAAATGATTTACAGCAAATTAAATAAAAAAACGTTTGAATGAAAATAACACACAAAAAAAATAAACAACAAATTAAATGAAAGAACGTTTGAATGAAAAAAACCCTAAAAATTTACACGTTTGATTGAAAAATAAAGCAACTTAAATAAATAAAATGATTTACAACAAGTTAAATGAAAAAACATTTGAATGAAAATACTTTACGCAAAAATAAAGCAACTTAAGTAAAAAAAATGATTTACAGCAAGTTAAATAAAAAAACGTTTGAATGAAAATACTTTTACACAAAAAATAAAGCAAATTAAGTAAATAAAATGATTTACAGGAAGTTAAATAAAAAAACGTTTGAATGAAAATACTTTTTTAACCTGAAATAAATAAAATGAACTTAAGTTAAATGAAAAAACATTTGAATGTAAATACTTTTACGCAAAAAATACTTAAGTAAATAAAATGATTTACAGCAAGTTAAATAAAAAAACGTTTGAATGAAAATACTTCTACACAAAATAAAGGAAATTAAATAAATAAAAATAAAGCAACTTGAAAAAACACAAAAAAATAAAAAATAAATTGATTTACAACAAGTTAAATGAAAACATTTGTTTGCAAAAAATGAAAAGCAACTTAAGTAAATAAAATGATTTACAGCAAGTTAAATAAAAAAAACGTTTGAATGAAAATACTACAAAAAATAAAGCAAATTAAATAAATAAAAACTTAAATAAATAAAATTATTTTACAACTGAAATAAATAAAAATTTAAATGAAAAAACGTTTGAATGAAAATACTTTTGTACACAAAAAATAAAGCAACTTAAGTAAATAAAATGATTTTAGCAAGTTGAATGAAAAAACGTTTGAATGAAAATACTTTTACACAAAAAAAATAAAGCAAATTAAATAAAAAAAATTATTTACAACAAGTTAAATGAAAGACCGAATTTTTGAATGAAAACACTCTTTTAAATTTGATTGGTTTGGTTTGTTTCTTTACGGTCATCTTGGGAACATGAAGGTTAAACAGACTGCGACCTACAATTTAAAGTGGATTCGAACCACTCCGCCAGGATTTCGAACCTGGAGCACCAAAGTCCAGAGAGCTAGCCAATTGACCATCAGGCCGTTTTTAAATACGAGGAATTTTCAAACGAGTAATAACAATTGGAATTTCCTTCCTTACTAAAGGAAGGAAATTCCAATTTTAAATCTCAAAACATAAAAGATCTCAATTTTTTTATTTCAAATTATCCAGCTTTTTTTTTATTAAATCAATTATTATAATCCCTAATGAGAAACAAAAAAGGATAATTAGAATGAAATAAAAACTTTATTGATTTCATTATTTATGTATCTAAATTAAAAAAATACATTAATATATAAAAATCACTGATTTAAGGAAATTTACAGTTTTATGTTGGTCTGCATTTATTGAACAGCAGACAAGCCATGGAGGTCAGTTACATCCCTAGATTGAAGAGAATCAAACCCATATAAACTTCTACCTCTTAAGCAAGCACGGTCCATCTTCCATCTATATTCAACGACCTGATGGCCAAATGGCTAGGGCTCTGGCCTTTGGTGCGTCAGTTCGAATCCTGGCAGTGGCATGGGTGTCTGTTAGTGGTTTGGAATCCACGTTAAACTGTTGGTGATAATTAGCCTAACGTGAGCATAAAATGATCGCAAAGCGACAAATCAAAACTAAAAAAATCAAATCCATCAACATTCTAGCACAGTTACCCTAAAGCTTTTCCCCGCCCCCCCCATTCCCTCCCCCTGTTCGTCCGATAAATTCTAAACCACCCCTGCAACCAACATCTCAGGTGGAATTGCTTCAACTCGTTTCATCATTTAATATTTTATTGTTTTATGAAAAAATATAAGAAATTTTATCTCAAATTCATAATATTTTGCAAACAAAAAAAGTATGTTAATTAACCAACATATGTTTTGAAATGCTACAATATTTTTTTTTTTTTTGCACTGTAAACATACTCAATTAAATACCATAATTTATCTATAAAACAGATAGATTGTTTCAAAAATATTTTAATCATTATCAGGAGGTGTTATAAAAAAATTTATTCATCCAGAAATTGCATTAAGAATTATGTGATTTTTGATTTCATTTGATAGTAACCAAATAAAAAAACTATAAATATGTAATTGTGAATGTAAATTAAAAATCGGAAATTTATTATTGATAAAGAATAATTATTTAAAATACAAAATAATTTTAAATTTTTGATCAATATTTCGAAGTTATTTTTGTTAATTTTTCTCATTTTCATCTCTATGAAATGCGTCACATCCTACCAACTACGTCACAAGGCTTCATTAAACACGTCACATCCTACCAACTACGTCACAAGGCTTCATTAAACACGTCACATCCTACCAACTACGTCACAAGTCTCCGCTGACCACGTCACATGGCCCCACCGACCACATCAAAGTCATCTAACCAATACGTCAGATTGGTCCTATTTTCTAAATTAATTAGTTGAAAATAAATATTACGGATATTCACTGAAGTAATATTATTAGCTGATTTACTCCATTATTTTTCGTTTATGGAATTTGTTAATGATTGGAGTTAACTATATAGAGTTAGTTAATGACTTTATAAGAAATAATTTCACCCGGGCTTAATTTTCTTTTAAAGAAAGGGAGATAACTATGCAGTAAATAACTAAGCATGTTTATCCAGTTTTGTGAATATGCATTCACTTTATAACTGTAATATTTGTAGCTAGTGTGTTAAAGTAAACTTAGAAATATATATTTCTAAGTTTAGTTAACACATAGTTAATACTGATTAGTTAATAATAATAATAATAATAAGTTAATAGTTAGTTAATAATTAATTAGTTAATAATTAATAACGATTAGTTATTTTTTTTTTTTTTTTTATTTTTGAAAACATTCAGAAAAAAAATAAAAATAAAATGCATAAAAATTCATAAATTTTCATATTTCACTAATCAATTTGTATAATAAAAACGTCCTAATAATAATAAAAGGTGATGTTCTTTGGAATGAATTTTTATACGTATCTACGATTAAAATTCATAAAAAATTAAGTACATTTTGCATAGGTGACTCCATTAATTTTGAAATGCTTCAGTTATTGTTCAAAATTGATGGAAAAATCAAATACGTAGCATAATTTTTCATCAATTATAGATTTAATATACCATTTAAATATGTAGCTATCGATAAATACTATACTGTAGAATATAATCAGAAAAACTACAAAAATATATAATTTCCCAAAATTATTTTTACTAGATTAGTTAGTTTTAGAATGAATAATTTAAACCCTGTAAAAGACCTCATTTTGGCAAAGCCACAGGGACAAAAGAGGAAGAGGACGACCCAAGTTGCGATGGATAGAAGCAGTTGAAAAAGAATTTACTGTAGTAAACGTTAAGAATTGGAGGACCCTTGTCACCCAGAGGAATGCATGGATCTCTTCAAAGGAAGGCTTGGCCCACCCTCGGCTGTCGGGCTATTGATGATGATGATGATGAGAATTAATAATAAATTATTTATTAACAAATTTATATATTAGTTTTTTATTAAACAATTTTAGGTGCTCTTCCGTTTCATTTCACATTTGATTTCATAAGAAAATTCTATGTTTCTTTTCTGTTAATATCTTTGATTACATAAATATGCAAATGACAATTTTCTTCAATATAAAAAATATTCAATTACTATTAGGTATATGAAGCAAACAAGAATTGCATTTATGGCATTTTTTCATACGTAGATTGTTTGAATATAAACAAAAATATACGTGCTGCTTTCTCCCCTAAAAGAAACCATGTAGATCGCAGTTGAAGATAACTTGCACTGGAAATACGTAAGCGTCGTCACGGGATAGCTATAAATAGCGTTATTGGCTCCGGTTATTCAATTAAAAAAAAATCCACAAGCCGGACATTAGCTTGTTACAGGAAATGTCGCCAGTAGGCGTAAGAGGTTCGCCAATTTAAATTGTGCAGACACGGAACTCGTGAGCAGCGAGCTGTGACCATTATTTCATTCACGGTTAATAGTGAATCTAACTTATTTTAAAGGAGTAAAATGAGCTGTCACGTATACTTATTTTCTATTATTCATAGAAATGTTTATAGGATCCCTTTGTGTTTGAGTTACGTATGTTTCTATTCTCAAAATTTAATATGTAGCGTTTGTCGGTTTGAGCGGGTGCCACATTGTAGAATGCAAGTTGTGTAACTGGTTTGTACTTTTGGTATGGCTGGGTTGAGATTTGAGATACAGGTTTGAGAATTCTCAGCTTTATTGACACACGGACAAACACCACACGCATATAATTAGACATACAATATTTAACACATTTAAAGACATATGATTATAGATTCGTGGAAGGACTTCACTTCTAAGCTGAAAACTCGATATTCAGGTATGCGCAAGATGCGCGAATATACTTCCTCTCTGATGAGAGTATTTAGGCCAACTATTACACAAGGTTGTTGGCACACTACTTTGAGCACTTCAATTTGTATAATCCACATAAGCAGACGGTCACTATAAAATTCAGTTATTTATCCTGTGTTGCAATATTCTTTGGGTTAGAGGACGGAATATTCTCCACGCAAACCAACAGATTCCATGGTGGAAATTCGAACTGCGCGCCACATCCATTCAAATGCAACATCTTGAATACATCACACAAGGATCTAAAGATCACAAGTATAATGCAACAAAATGTTCATGTAAGAATACAACATCGCGCAGTACTAAATGCTAGTACATTTTTTACTGAGTGCACGTTTCTGGACACAAGCAGCATGATGGCCAATTGGCTAGAGCTCCGGTTTTTGGTATCCCAGATTTTCAGGTTCGAATCCTGGAAGTAGCATGGATGTTTGTCAATGGTTCGAAATCCACGTTAAACTGTGGGTCCTGGTCTAAATACCATAAAGTGTGCAAAAAAAATTACCATAAAGCGACACACCAAACCGAACACAACTTCCTATGTTGAAATTGTTAGCCGTGGTATGATTGATCAACAATAATAATTACACCGTTAAAATTATAACTACGTCGTACTCCGTTATAAACTACCCCGAATATAAATCAGTAATTTAATTGTGGTATTCCACTGCACAAACGATAGTAAATATAGACATTATATTCATGTTGTGTTGATTCTCAAATTACTTCTGAAAAACTGTGGTGGTGAAAAAAAATTATATATGTGTATTTCATCAATTCTTTAGGAAAATTTTTTTCTGAAATAAAATATATATTCTAGGAAATATGAGTATGTATTTCTGCTTTATCAGTTTTGTTGTCACTGGATAGTGTCTCAAATAGACAATTCAACTTGCAACACAATTTCTATAGATGCACAGAATTATAAGCCTATGGCCAATAGAATGAATCACGAAAAATACTTGCATGAATTTCGCTATTTTAATGTTATCCTTACAAAAATCTGATATAATATTTTATTTTTAAAAATTAGTTAAACATCAAAATATAAGGCAATGCATCAGCCTTTACTAAAAAAAAGTACAGGCAAAAAAAATAATAACGTTTTTTTTGCTCGATTTATTATCATCTTATCAGTGATATTTTTCATATTTATTCTTAACCATTAAAAAAAAAAAAAGCCTTAGAAATTCAATAAACATTATAATAAATTTAGTCGATACTTATATGTTGCAGTTTGAACAATCATCAGTTTAAACTGCAATATCTATTGGCAAAATAAATAAAAAATAAATATTGCCGTTTTCAAAAAGAATCATGGAAATGTTTCCAAAATTAATCGAATCTTTTGGCTCTTGAAGCTTGCGAGAACATTGTATTGAATAAAAAGCACTGAATGCGTAATGGCCATTACTTTTAATTACAATTGTGGCAACTCGTTTAACAAATTGTGAAAAATATATTAGCTCAAAAATAATGCCACTCTCTAATGGTCATTACTTTTAATTACAACTGTGGCAACTCGTTTAACAAATTGTGAAAATATATTAGCTCAAAAATAATGCCACTCTCTAATGGCCATTATTTTAATTACAACTGTGGCAACCCATTTAACAAATTGTGAAAAAATATATTAGCTCAAAAATAATGCCACTCTCTAATGGCCATTACTTTTAATTACAACTGTGGCAACTCGTTTAACAAATTGTGAAAATATATTAGCTCAAAAATAATGCCACTCTCTAATGGCCATTACTTTTAATTTCAACTGTGGCAACTCGTTTAGCAAATTGTGAAAAATATATTAGCTCAAAAAATAATGCCCCTCTCTAATGACCATTATTTTAATTACAACTGTGGCAACCCATTTAACAAATTGTGAAAATATATTAGCTCAATAATAAGGCCATTTTCAAAGTGAATAGTAACTGTAACTGTTACAAATAAAACCAATGGTTAAAAAACCTCTGGGCTTATATTAAACGCACCTAAATTGAGAATTTATTTTTAAAATATTTTCTTTTCCATGCATGTTTTTATACATTTGAATTGATTCAGGCTCAGAATTTTTTAAAGCAAATCACCAAAACTGAATTGCATCAGACAGAATTTTTTGTCCAAACAAGGTTTGGAGATTTGAACACTATAATTGTTTTAAAAGAAAATATTGTACATAATGTAGGTTAATTTTAATTAAAATAAGGTTTCATTAAAACGCTTAAAGTCATAATATACTACTATCTATAAATATTTGATAAAACACTACACGCTTTATAAAAAAAAAGAAAGTAGAATTTTCATTAAAGATGCTAAAAATTTAGTTTAGTTGTTTATATTGTTGTTGTATGTATGTTTGCATGTTATTGTATGTTGTTCACCAGTCATCATTTTTTTTCACCCAATGTCGGTAAAAAATAATTCTTTTTCAAGAAATTTAGAATTAAAATGTACATTTTTTTACAACTATAAGACCAGTTATGCCACTAGCATTAAAAAAAAAATAATAATTATGCATGTACCTGTGGTCAAATATAAAGAAAAAATGATTATCTATATTTTATCTTTTAATATTTACTTTCGAGGAACAATA